>OX637533.1:38467804-38587804 GCA_951800035.1 Linnaemya tessellans | reverse complement strand
ACCACTTGAAATTGATTTATTTTCCGCCTAACACAACATCTAAATTGCAGCCTTTAGAACAAGGCATTATCCAAAATTTTAAAAACCTCTACCGCAGAGAAATTGTTTCTAATATATTGGATAGCATTGAAAAGGGTCAGAAAGATATCATAACAATTTTAACAGCTATAATCAAGATTGAGAAAGCCTGGAAAAATGTCAATTCTACATACAACCATTTATAACTGCTTCAAAAAATGTGGTTTTTCGTTAGTATCTTCAGCTCAGTTATCAGAGCCACCAGAAGTTACGCACTTTCATCCAGGATGGCAACTTCTGCCTAACTCTGAAGAGGTGAGTTTTGAAAACTATGATCAGGTAGACAACAATATAAGGGTATACGGTGCCCTAACCGACGCTGAACTGTTGAATTTGACTTATTTGGATGAAGAAGATGAAGCAGACGAAGATGAGCAACCACCATTTCCAGTTTCACTAAGCCAAGCAATGTCAAGTCTCACTACATTACGTTCCTATGCTCTCACAGCGGATACAAGTGATGATTTCTTTTCAGTTCTAATCACGATTGAAAATTCATTAGACAAAGAGAGATTGAAGTCTTTAACTCAAAAAAAAAAAATTACTGACTTTTTTTCATTATAAATTGTATCTATACTAGGTATACCTGTAACTGTAAGAAAGTTCCCAATAAAAAATTTGAAATTTTAAATAAACTCTTGTTAATTTGAATTTTTTCTATCTCTCTTTCGATGTTTTGAAGTCTCGTTAAAATCAAAACTAGATTATTTGAAGTTTTTCTCTGGTCCCTTCAGTTTCAAATTATCAAGAGTCGACTGTATATTTATATGCCGGATGCCCAAAGCTGGCAAAGTCATAGCAATAATTTATTATAATATAAGGTACGTTGCACTGCCCATGGTAACGTTAAGATTTTACTACGGAAGTTAAAGTAAAAGAAATTTTAAAATGTAATATTAATTTTAATATACATATGTATGTATATAATACAATAAAGTTGTCCTATTACCAATGGGCGTTGAGTCATTTCAATGTATTAAATCCTGCGACTAAATTAGCGCATTCGACATGTAACCAATATCAAAATTTAACTATAATTCAACATATCATTAGTGTACAATTGCACAAAGTAAGATTACACGTGTTCTTATTTTATTGTTTTCCATATGCATGCTGTACGTTAATCAAAATCTACATTCAACACACTATCATTTTTATGTTCATGTACATATTAAATAAAATTTGTTTTATTCATGTACTACATTTCAACGCCGTAGAATTTTTTATTCGCGTGCATTTTTAAATTAAATTCATCAAAATAGAGAGGAGTCGTGGCTATATACTGGTCGATTTGACATGGAATTACCCATATGTATGCAAAATATATTATAAAAATGTTTCATAGTAGGTAGTTATTATAAAAATTTCTGCATACAGTAAAGTACACCCCTAATGTACATACGCACATACATTATTATTGTCTTTCAATCGATGCTTATTGGCACTCATATAATTGTTACCAAAAAAACACTTTCAAAGGTAAATTTAACCCTTGTATGTATATATACATGTACATATTTATATTCGTGTGAATGTGTGTACATCCACTCATCCCAATGCAATCATAAATACCTATGTACGTACATACATCCATGCATACCACACTTTCAAAACACAATTACTAATTATTTTTCAACAAAAGCCAAGAACACAACATGTACGATTTTAGATATGCTAAAAAAATCTATGTATATACATATGTATGCAACTACTTTTTTCTTATATTTTATAAAACAAAATATACATAAACATACATACATAACTATCAAAAAGCAGTAACGCAGCATATGTACACACATCTATACGTGCAATCCATACATACATTTCTTTTGTCAATGAAAACCAATGTATACACAAGAATACTATTCCCAAAATATTCTTTTCTATATTTTCCATTCTTATTCCTCTCGCGAATTTTATTTTATTATATTTGGGAATTTTATAAATAGAATTCCTAAGAGGTATTTATTTTTTTTAAAATAAAATTCGCGAGAGGAAAACAAACTTGAAGAATTAAAAATAAATTTCTCTAGCGAATTCTATTTATAAAATTTGCGAATAAAAAAGAAAAAGTCTTTACAGTAGGAAAAATAAAATTCGTTCTAATTCGTTTGCGAGAGAAATCAATTCGAGCATTCTTCGTACTCTGCAAAAGCAAGCAGATGCTATGAAGGTAATTTTTTAAAATAAATATGTAGATATATATGATATGATATCCCTCATTTACTAAAACATGACAGCTTAAAAATGTATTTTCTTGAGTTAATAGCGCAAAACAATTTTTAAACAAAAAAAAATGTTTTTAGTTGTGTAGTGGTTTCAATAAATGTGCGGTGTGCATATATTTAAAGCATCTTTTGCATTAAATATTCTTTGTTATTATTACTAAAGAGTATAAATATGCGATTTATATTTATCGTTATTACTATGATAATTATTATTACAATCTAATATATTTTTCCACCAACAGATGCTAGCTGAAAGCTCTTCCACGACGCAGCAGACAGTGAAATATATGGCTGATGCAATTAAAACGATGGGGGAGGGTTTAAAGGCTATCGCTGACGCCACAAACAACCTAGCAAATGCCATCAATCGTTTGTTACATATATGTGATAAGAAGTACAAATGTTCCTTTCAGCAATTTATGAATTTAAAATTTTTCTTTTTCTGAACTTTAACTTCTATTTTTTTAACTTATATAAATATTTGAATTTTGTGATATTTTTGTTTTGTATATATTAATATATTAATTTTGTTTTAATTTTAGTTATAATATTGATCTTGAAACTTATTTTTATAAAAAATAATTATAAAACTATTTATTTTATATTTTCAATATTTCGATATCCTCTGGATATTTTTTCAGAATAACAATTATAATATTTTAACAATAACAAAATTTGAATAATTTGAAAAATTTTTTTAGTGCTAAAATATTATTATTATTAATTTTAAATTGTTATCCAGAAGAAAATATCCAGAGGATATCGATATATTGAAAATATAATATAAATTGTTTTATAATTATTTTATATAAAAATAAGCCTCAAGCTCAATATTATAACTAAAATTAAAAAATCAAAGGCTGAAAAATTAGAACTATGTAGGTATATAATTTTAAGTATTTGGATTTCGGTTTTTTATTAGATATGTATACTTAAGTACGTTTAAATGAATTTTTTAACCCATTCCTGCCTAATGGGTATTTAAATACCCAAAAAAGGGACGACAGTAAAAAAATTCTATTGACGGCCAGATTATAGATTATGGCTTCGACTTAAATTTTTATTTATAAATAGATATTGATTAACCCAAAAAAAAAAAATAAAAAAAGTAAAAGTTTGTCTTCCATTTAGGTAAAATGGAAATTTTTTTATGTCGGAAAATGCTCTGGAAAAGTGTTGCCAAACAAAGGGCAATGCGGAATTCCGAAAACAACCGCCCGTTATAGATAGCATTAGACGTCCCCTTTATAATGTAAAAAAGTTAAAAGTGGTTTGTAAGTACACTTGCTTGGCGCACGGTGTATAATGTAAATGGGTATTTAAATACCCAACAGTCCTTAATGAGTTTCAAATATAAAAAATATTTCTAAATAAAAAAAACATTTTGGAGTAAATAAAAAGTGAATTTATATATTTTACTTATTTAGTTAAAGTTATAAACTATTTAGCCTTTGCGATTTTTGATTTATCTGGAGCTGCTCCATTGTATTATTCTTGGAAGCATGTAGCTGGGTGTAAATTAACCTGGCACTTCAAACATCCGTATTCGGTGTTGCCACCGCACTGTGGACAACGACGACGAGTAGATAGTTTTCCGATTAAATGATCGACGCGATCGTACCTAAGCCCCATTTGTGCCCCAGAAATAAGCATTTTTCCGGGATTTTGATGATTTGATTTCATCATTATTGGCTCACATACCTCTATTCGGAAATCATATTGAGAAATT
Source organism: Linnaemya tessellans (assembly GCA_951800035.1). Classification (NCBI taxonomy): domain Eukaryota; kingdom Metazoa; phylum Arthropoda; class Insecta; order Diptera; family Tachinidae; genus Linnaemya; species Linnaemya tessellans. Next base: position 38,583,769 of record OX637533.1, on the reverse strand, counting down.
TGAGGTTTTTCTCATATTTGCGACAAAGGCAATGCAGCTTCCATGCATTTACCATAGCTGCGTCGAAAGCATTTGTTAATAATGGCCAATACCACTTTTTCCCCGTACCCGAATGCGGTAATTGTTCATGGCGTTGTCGAAAAGGTCCTCACCTCCCATGTGACGATTAAATTGGTTGACTGAATAGGGCTGTTCAATTGCAACCATTTTTCGTTGCTTTCGATCATAGCGTTTTGCGCGAGTCATTGGTGTATGGCTCAAAAAATTCGATAATAATGTTACGACCTTAAAATATAAGAAATAAAGAAAAAATAATATATATATATACCAACTTATTACATAAAATATTTCAGTGTATAACGTACCGAATTATCGTTCCAACGAACAGCAACAATAGAATTGTTCATATCAAAACAAAAGTCTGACGTCCCACGAGGCTGCTTACGCATTTTTTGACGTCCATCAAAGGAGCATGATTAGTCCGATTATCGCGTACAGTTCCCAAAGCGAAAAGGAGCGATAGTATCACTCTTTCTCCTAACGGTAAGTATGAGCCATTCTGCTCCGATGCACCAGCGTATGGAATTAGCTGCTACAAGTAGCCATCGTCAGAAGCCAAACACCAGTACTTGTAACCAAACCGAATTGGCTTTCCTTTTATAAACATTTTGCGTGAATGTCGGCCACAGTACGCAATCATTTGCTCATCAGTGGAAAGATTGTGGGAAAATACTCCGAATTGAAGAAACTTTTTGTTTATCAAATTATTCAATGGTACGACTTTAGCGAATTTGTTGTTCGAATCCAACGCTGAGTTATCACAAACATGTAAAAATTGTTTGATCCGTTTGAATCGGTCTCTTGAAATACATTGTTTTATAATCGGACATCCCAGTGATTCTCGATTTGACCAATAAGAATGTATTTGTGGCAATGTATGGTAACCTGTTATATACAAAACGCCCAAAAACGTTTTAATTTCAGTATTTGTTGTTATATATGATGAACAATTGTTTACTGCAGCATATTTGTTGGTTGAACTCACTAATAGATTCAACACCTCGTCATCGATAAACTTTCCCCACAGCTCCATGGGGCTCATGCCACCGATATTTTTATATAAAGCCTTATATGAAGTCGCCGTAAAAGGCACTTTGTCAAACTGGTAATTTTGTCGTCGAGACCATTTTGGTGTTGTTCCTTTATCGATTTTAGATCGCTTTGAACTCTTACTACAACTTCTTTCATCATCATCATCGTCTTTTTCACTAGACCGCATTTCCTCATTCCAGTTGCTGTAGGTACGTTCTATCTCGAAATGTCCAGCAATTTCGCGAGGCAAATTTTTGTTCGTCGTGCAGCAATTGCACATTGTCATCTAATTCCTCATTGTCACTAATGGCATCGATATCATCAGGTGGTATTATATTGACATCAATGGCATCTGGTTGGTCGTCAAAATTCTCTTCTCCATCAGACCAATTATCAATAATGTCTTGTAATTCGACAGTAGTAAGGATTTTCTGACGACGAATCATTTTTATAATTTAATCAATATACTAATTTTTTTATATATATGATCTGTTAAATTTTTTACTTTTTATAGTTCAATTTTTCACTTTTTATACCTAAAGTTTTCACTTTTGTTTTCAGAGACACACCTTTACACTTTGCTTTACTTACAAAACAATGAAAAATTCAAACAGCGTTGATAAAAAGAACCAAAAGGTGAATCCCCTTTTTATTATTCAACTACCAAGCTTTATAACTCGAAGCCGTATCTCTTATTGACGACGCAGTCGTTTACAATAATAACGCAGTTCGAAACAATTTTCGGCGTTTTAACGGCCATATAATATATTTAGAAATTAATAAATAAATACCGTTATTATTTAAACTTGCATATAAATATATTTTTAAAATATCAAAAAAATATCACACTAAAGCCCATGGCACAGACATAATCAGATATAGCAACAATGACAGATGTCAGAGGCCCGTATCAGTTTTTGTTTTAACCCCTTTTTGCGAAGAGCTAAACTATAGATGGCATCCTGAAAACAATGTGTGTGAAGAAAAAAATATCCATTGCCCAGTATTTTTATAAAAAGGTAAACAAAAGAAATAAAATAAAATATGCTGTGTATAAAATTTTAATTTATTATAAAAAATATACATAATATTGCATTAAATTTGTGTGCAGAAAAGCATCTAAGTGAAATATCCACATAAGATGTGAATAAAATAGAGTGGCGGCTAAGGAGCACCCATTAAAAACATTCATTGACAATCGAATCATCTAAAGCTAATGCTCCAAATGCCGCAACAAGAGCTCTTAAAACCAACATTCTAAATTTGGGAAATAACAATAATTCATTGAGTGCAAGCAAAAACCACAATTTAGCAGCTCCAATATCGTATGCCGATATTGCGGCTGCCGCCGCTTCTGCTTGTGGTATTTTAATAAATAATAATGAAATTCACACTGAATTCAGAAATGCTGATGCTTCAAAACATACAACTGATTCCACAATAACTACTGAAAAAAAGTCGGTGTCTACTAACAATCCCACAACATCGCCAATCTCAACAACAGCCTTAACTCCACAAGCAAAAGCCCAAAAAGTTAAAATATGTCAAATGAAGCAAGATTTTCCGGAGCTAAGTGGTGGTACCTTAGCGGCTGGCAACGACAAGATTTTTAATGCGAATGCTAATCATAGCATATTATTAGATATGTATACTTAAGTACGTTTAAATGAATTTTTTAACCCATTCCTGCCTAATGGGTATTTAAATACCCAAAAAAGGGACGACAGTAAAAAAATTCTATTGACGGCCAGATTATAGATTATGGCTTCGACTTAAATTTTTATTTATAAATAGATATTGATTAACCCAAAAAAAAAAATAAAAAAAGTAAAAGTTTGTCTTCCATTTAGGTAAAATGGAAATTTTTTTATGTCGGAAAATGCTCTGGAAAAGTGTTGCCAAACAAAGGGCAATGCGGAATTCCGAAAACAACCGCCCGTTATAGATAGCATTAGACGTCCCCTTTATAATGTAAAAAAGTTAAAAGTGGTTTGTAAGTACACTTGCTTGGCGCACGGTGTATAATGTAAATGGGTATTTAAATACCCAACAGTCCTTAATGAGTTTCAAATATAAAAAATATTTCTAAATAAAAAAAACATTTTGGAGTAAATAAAAAGTGAATTTATATATTTTACTTATTTAGTTAAAGTTATAAACTATTTAGCCTTTGCGATTTTTGATTTATCTGGAGCTGCTCCATTGTATTATTCTTGGAAGCATGTAGCTGGGTGTAAATTAACCTGGCACTTCAAACATCCGTATTCGGTGTTGCCACCGCACTGTGGACAACGACGACGAGTAGATAGTTTTCCGATTAAATGATCGACGCGATCGTACCTAAGCCCCATTTGTGCCCCAGAAATAAGCATTTTTCCGGGATTTTGATGATTTGATTTCATCATTATTGGCTCACATACCTCTATTCGGAAATCATATTGAGAAATTTGAGGTTTTTCTCATATTTGCGACAAAGGCAATGCAGCTTCCATGCATTTACCATAGCTGCGTCGAAAGCATTTGTTAATAATGGCCAATACCACTTTTTCCCCGAACCCGAATGCGGTAATTGTTCATGGCGTTGTCGAAAAGGTCCTCACCTCCCATGTGACGATTACATTGGTTGACTGAATAGGGCTGTTCAATTGCAACCATTTTTCGTTGCTTTCGATCATAGCGTTTTGCGCGAGTCATTGGTGTATGGCTCAAAAAATTCGATAATAATGTTACGACCTTAAAATATAAGAAATAAAGAAAAAATAATATATATATATACCAACTTATTACATAAAATATTTCAGTGTATAACGTACCGAATTATCGTTCCAACGAACAGCAACAATAGAATTGTTCATATCAAAACAAAAGTCTGACGTCCCACGAGGCTGCTTACGCATTTTTTGACGTCCATCAAAGGAGCATGATTAGTCCGATTATCGCGTACAGTTCCCAAAGCGAAAAGGAGCGATAGTATCACTCTTTCTCCTAACGGTAAGTATGAGCCATTCTGCTCCGATGCACCAGCGTATGGAATTAGCTGCTACAAGTAGCCATCGTCAGAAGCCAAACACCAGTACTTGTAACCAAACCGAATTGGCTTTCCTTTTATAAACATTTTGCGTGAATGTCGGCCACAGTACGCAATCATTTGCTCATCAGTGGAAAGATTGTGGGAAAATACTCCGAATTGAAGAAACTTTTTGTTTATCAAATTATTCAATGGTACGACTTTAGCGAATTTGTTGTTCGAATCCAACGCTGAGTTATCACAAACATGTAAAAATTGTTTGATCCGTTTGAATCGGTCTCTTGAAATACATTGTTTTATAATCGGACATCCCAGTGATTCTCGATTTGACCAATAAGAATGTATTTGTGGCAATGTATGGTAACCTGTTATATACAAAACGCCCAAAAACGTTTTAATTTCAGTATTTGTTGTTATATATGATGAACAATTGTTTACTGCAGCATATTTGTTGGTTGAACTCACTAATAGATTCAACACCTCGTCATCGATAAACTTTCCCCACAGCTCCATGGGGCTCATGCCACCGATATTTTTATATAAAGCCTTATATGAAGTCGCCGTAAAAGGCACTTTGTCAAACTGGTAATTTTGTCGTCGAGACCATTTTGGTGTTGTTCCTTTATCGATTTTAGATCGCTTTGAACTCTTACTACAACTTCTTTCATCATCATCATCGTCTTTTTCACTAGACCGCATTTCCTCATTCCAGTTGCTGTAGGTACGTTCTATCTCGAAATGTCCAGCAATTTCGCGAGGCAAATTTTTGTTCGTCGTGCAGCAATTGCACATTGTCATCTAATTCCTCATTGTCACTAATGGCATCGATATCATCAGGTGGTATTATATTGACATCAATGGCATCTGGTTGGTCGTCAAAATTCTCTTCTCCATCAGACCAATTATCAATAATGTCTTGTAATTCGACAGTAGTAAGGATTTTCTGACGAGGAATCATTTTTATAATTTAATCAATATACTAATTTTTTCATATATATGATCTGTTAAATTTTTTACTTTTTATAGTTCAATTTTTCACTTTTTATACCTAAAGTTTTCACTTTTGTTTTCAGAGACACACCTTTACACTTTGCTTTACTTACAAAACAATGAAAAATTCAAACAGCGTTGATAAAAAGAACCAAAAGGTGAATCCCCTTTTTATTATTCAACTACCAAGCTTTATAACTCGAAGCCGTATCTCTTATTGACGACGCAGTCGTTTACAATAATAACGCAGTTCGAAACAATTTTCGGCGTTTTAACGGCCATATAATATATTTAGAAATTAATAAATAAATACCGTTATTATTTAAACTTGCATATAAATATATTTTTAAAATATCAAAAAAATATCACACTAAAGCCCATGGCACAGACATAATCAGATATACCAACAATGACAGATGTCAGAGGCCCGTATCAGTTTTTGTTTTAACCCCTTTTTGCGAAGAGCTAAACTATAGATGGCATCCTGAAAACAATGTGTGTGAAGAAAAAAATATCCATTGCCCAGTATTTTTATAAAAAGGTAAACAAAAGAAATAAAATAAAATATGCTGTGTATAAAATTTTAATTTATTATAAAAAATATACATAATATTGCATTAAATTTGTGTGCAGAAAAGCATCTAAGTGAAATATCCACATAAGATGTGAATAAAATAGAGTGGCGGCTAAGGAGCACCCATTAAAAACATTCATTGACAATCGAATCATCTAAAGCTAATGCTCCAAATGCCGCAACAAGAGCTCTTAAAACCAACATTCTAAATTTGGGAAATAACAATAATTCATTGAGTGCAAGCAAAAACCACAATTTAGCAGCTCCAATATCGTATGCCGATATTGCGGCTGCCGCCGCTTCTGCTTGTGGTATTTTAATAAATAATAATGAAATTCACACTGAATTCAGAAATGCTGATGCTTCAAAACATACAACTGATTCCACAATAACTACTGAAAAAAAGTCGGTGTCTACTAACAATCCCACAACATCGCCAATCTCAACAACAGCCTTAACTCCACAAGCAAAAGCCCAAAAAGTTAAAATATGTCAAATGAAGCAAGATTTTCCGGAGCTAAGTGGTGGTACCATAGCGGCTGGCAACGACAAGATTTTTAATGCGAATGCTAATCATAGCACTATTATAACATATTCTCAAAGTTTAAGAACGTTGTAACAAATCCTACACGAAATGTAATATCAACTCAATATCATGCAAATATTGGTGATGGTAATATTAATTTGGTCAACGATACCACGACGTCTTTTGCCGCAGAAGTTAATACCAAAGCCGCGCCGTTGGAACAGTATAAAAATTCAATTTTGCATCAAAATTGTAATATTCCACCACTGCAACATTCACAACAGCAGATTTTAAAAACATCTAAAAGTGTGGAAAATTATTCCACTACCACTTCCACAATTGTCTTTAGTTAGATCAAGAATATCCTGCCCTAGAGAAAACAGCCAAACGCCATAGTTCGGCAAATATAACCATGATTGGAACGGCAACAAATGCTAGCAATCAAACATGCTTTAAGTTTGCGGCAGCCGCTAAGCAACATGAATACAACTAATGTTGCCCAACAGCATATAAACTCAGCCTAAACTACATCAAATACTAACAATGCACATCCAGCGATAATATTATCCAGCAGCAATATAATTGCAAATAAAAAAGTCCACCACTTACGTCGGCAAGCTAGCAGTAATGACCTAACAACAGAAAATAATTTCAGATAGTTGTGCATTTAACGCAAATACAATTAATGCCACAGCAATAACCAGTTCGTCGCCCATAGCAGGAAATCCCAAAAAGAATAAAAAAAACGACAGCAACAACAACTGCAGCAGTAAATTCAACTGCAACAAAGTTAAGTGCAAAGAAAGCTGCCAGTCCAAGCAGTGTCAGAATCAAAATAATAATAATAAATAACCTTTCAAAACACAACTCTAGTCTTCAAGATCATCGCTCCTTCGATCACCCACTACTTGATGATCGTATTACTGGCAGCTGTGCTGCTGACAATCAATTCACATTTGTCGATTTCCATGAATAAAGGAAAAGTTGAAAATGTTTGACGATGACAAGAATACTCCTTCTTTAAATAATAATAACGTTCAGATCCAATCGAATGAAGAGCAAGACACAAATTAGCATAAACATTCTTAGAACATTAAATGATTAAATGCTTTAGTATATAAACTTTTGATTAAAAAATACATCTAGTTTAGTACTTACTTTTAAAGGAACAAAGTTGTTTGGAAACAAATTTCCCCATTTTTGCTACATTTTTTCAAATAAATTATGATAATGACAATAATGATGAAATTTGTTAATATTTATCTATATTTTATTAATATATGTGCATATTTCCTAATTAAATAAACTTTAGACATTACTGAATAAATAAATCAACAATTAAAAAATGACATTCTTAGACTTTGTTGTTATTCGGAATATGTAAAAAGGATATGTGTATGTACTATACATAAGAATATATTTGTGATATATGTAACTATCATATTTACAAAGTACCTACTAAAACTAAATTAATATACATATTTTAATAATTATTAATGTATATATACATATATATACGTACTCTTATATAGTCTGCACGACTATTAAATATGTCAAAAATATTATTAAAAAATTCTAAATACTCGGCCGTATTTAAAAATGTGCCTACTTTATTGGAATCTAATTTGCCAGAAGCCTGCAATGTACGCATACCTTTCGCTACTGTCCGACTTAGAACCTCAGCTGCTAAGTCAACTCTCATTCGTTGGAAGTTATTAGGGTTAATGTGATCCATACTTAGCTTAGGAGCACATTTCAAACAATTAGAATCCCTATTGTAAAAGTGTATAACATCTTTCCATGACACTAATTTATGTATAACACTATGACACTAATTAAGTATATTTTGTGATCGAAGTTAAGAAGGCAATTTCGAGCACTTTTTAACAAATGCGGACTATCGTGCATGAAGAATATTCTTGTACCGTTTACTTCAAAATACGGCCGCTGTTCACTAACTCCTATTAATTTTGAAAAATTTATGAAATTGGCACCTTGGTCGCAAACGAATTGGCAAGGCTTCAATCCTATGGACTGTAATTTAGATATTGCCTCGAAAATATGTCGTTTCATTACACTACCTTTACAACTTCCATGTACAAAAAAGTATGACACTGCTTGCGACCAACTTTTGCCTCCTATACGGCTTGCCATTATAACCATAGCCCCAGTTGCTAAATTTCGTGAACGATTTTCGTCCCCGAAATCCTGTAAACCTATTATTTCAAAGACATTTCGTCACAAGATACACTTATGTATTTTTCTTCCTCATTAAAATCACGCGCACGGACTTTTAAAGCTTCAAAAATGCTATTTAAATTTCCCGGAGTTTTTGGCCAGTCCTTAACAAAACGACGTAAAGTTCTTACATCGGGCCAATCTAATAATTTTGATAGATAGCGATAAATTAAAGCAGATAAAAAATACACCGCCAGCGCAATTAATTTTCAGCCGATACTATACCGACGATTTTTAGATGCTCGGTTGTGGTTTATTAAACTGTTTTCTAAACACACCGAGAGGGGATTTGAAATTTTTGTAGACATATCAGTTTTTTTTTTAGCTCGAATTCCAATTTTTCAACTTTTTGTTTATATACTTCTACTTGCTTTGATAACCTAACGTTATCACTCTTCAATTTGGATTTCATCCGTCTTTCTCCTAAATATAGTTTCCTGTAATGGTCTAGAGAGGTTCGTAATGATTTTAGTTTAGTGGAGTAGGTTGGCTTATTTGATTTAAAACATTCTGCTCTGTTTTTATTATCTATCACTACGTCGGCTATGTCCTCGTCAATCACGTCATTACCTATTGAATCGTCAATCATGTCATTACCTATTGAATCACATATTAAATCGTCATTTATCCCTACATTTACGTTATGCAATGCATTGAACCTCTCTAAGTTTTTGAATATTGGAATTGGAGCTAAATTTGAAACTATATCCTCACCTAGTTCCGGATGTTCATTTTTTGGTACAGCGTACTTAGAAATTATGTTGCCAAAACTAAACTCTTCCGAAAAATGTCGACTACATGCATACAAGCGTTTGGTATTTGAATTTACGCGTAAAATTCTAAGCCACTCTGCACGTCTAAAATATTAAAAAAAATTCACAAATATATGTAGTACGATAAAGTTTTGTTAGATCAAATATCATAATTAACTGTACTGCACTTCAATTTTGAATTACTATAATTTGAACTTTATTATTGAGGGAACAAATATAGCACACAGTTTAAAAACTAATAATTAAATAGCAGTACTTTCAATTATGAGTTTTATTAGTCTATTTATAGCCTGTTTTTGTAAATAAATTTTATTCTTTTTACAAAAAAAGGCAGTTAATATTAATTTGTTAAATATTATTCAAGCTAAAATAAAAACAAGTTCACACCACTTAACTAAAAAAAATAATTCAAGCAAATAAAAAATTTATATTATTAATAAAAAAATTTGTTAAAAAAATATTAGTGCAAGCAAACAGACAATGTATATTTATTTTTAATAAAAATAATTTGTTAAAAAAGTTAGTGCAAGCAAATAAAAAATTTATATTTATTTTTAATAAAAATAATTTATTAAAAAGCTAATAAAGCAAGTAATATATTCGGCTGTGCCGAATCTTAAATACCATTCAAATATATATTTGTTCTATCTTTCTAAAACAGATAGTGGGTTTATTAAAACAAAATCTTGTTACCATTTACTTTTATATTTAAGAAAACGTTAAAATTTTTCTGCTAGGAAGCTTAATTTTTCGCTCTTCTTATTTCTAATACCTCTGAAAATCTTTCAAAAATATTATATATCTTTAATTTACAAACAAAAAGAAAAATCCGTTTCATGTACCCCAAAAAGTTGTAATTGGTCAACCGTAGAATAGTCTTTTATAATAATTCACTAAAAACACAAAATTTGGAATTTATGTAGGTACTTTTATTTACCAAAAATATTTCATTTGTCCAACCCTTTAATCGAAATTTTGACTTTTTAAGATATTAATACCAATTTTGTTCTTCCTGAATTATAAAATAGTTTTAATTAATAAGAAAACAACGTCAATTGCCTTTTTGGCTACTTTTACGTATAAAAAATAAAATTTCCCAACCCTGCAAGCAAAATTTTAATTTAAAAAAATTTTTTTTTGCCAATGCAAATCTTCATGATGTATAAAGAGGTTTTATTTAAGAAAAACCTAAAATTTTCAACAATTTGAATTTCCCATCCTAGAAAAAAAAATTAATTTTTTTGGTTTTTAAGGTTCAAAGCACTAAATATGTTTAATTATTTTATTCAAAAGGCAAATTTTAGTTTTATTAAATAATATTTATTTTTATTATAATTATTTCATCTAATGTTTCTTATTACATATACAACAATATATTTAATATCTCTTTTTAACACATTTTTATTCAAAGAAAAACTTTTTTTAATAATTGTTTTTATAACAATTTATTAAATTTGTCAATTTACTTTTACAACATATTTCAGATTTTTAAATTCTTTTCTTTTAAATTCCTTCTTTTTTCGTTTTACATTATATCGATAATATCATTTGATTATAATAAACATTTGTTATTTTTATTATTTTATTCAAATGCAAGTCCTATTGCCTGTTTCGCAATGTCGAATGAAATCTTCATTTCGTAGAAATATATTCGAAAGAAAACCAAAATTTAAAAATTTTTTTGTTTCAAATGTGTTGAAAGAAAGAACTCTGTCGACATTGTGAGATTGGCAGTTAATGCTTCTTGTTTTACAATAATATGTATTTAGTATTTCTTTTTAACATAGTTTTTATTAAAATGGAAACTTTAATAGCAACTGTTTATAGCAATTTATTGAAGATTTATTTTTATTCGTACTTCTAATTTTTTATTATTATTATTTGTTTAACTTTCATTTAACACATGTTGGTTTACAACAATTCATCGATAATGTTCTATGTTTATAGGAAACACTTGTTTCCCTTTTTTATTATTTCATTTAAAATCAAATATTGTTTACAAGAAAGTATTGATTATTTAATTCTTTTATTCAATAGAATAATCCTTTTATTTAATAGAAAACATTAATTTTACTTAATTGTTGCTTGTTTGCGTTTTTATGCCCTTTATTTTTATGTTTAATATATTTTTATGAAAAATTTATTTACTTCTTCTTTCCATTGTGTAGTTATTTTAGGCGATGATGTTGTTAGTAGTCATCTATTCCACATATCTTCTCACTTAATTTATTATTTAGTAGTGTATTGTTTGTTATGTGGAAAAAGGTACGGTCGCACTTACCAAATATATGCTTAAATACACGTCATAAATAAATAATAATAAAAACATTTTTAATTTTAGATTCTATGACGCCGTCTTTAGTTATGTATGAAACTTTTATTAATAAGCTCTTGTCTCATATACAAATGTTTTCATTATTTGGTGGTTAAGTTTTTTAAGCACATATTTGAGTAGTGTAAATGCACATTAATTACGCATTTCAGTGGCTAAATCATCAGTACACTTCAACCTAATTCTTAGTTTATATTTTGTAATAATGTTGAAGTCTACTGATGATTTGGTGTAAAAACCAATGAATGCAGGCATATAGAGATACTTGACCACATACCAAACAAACAGCACTAATATTTATTATAATTTAAAATTTCTTACGATATTTACATATATTTTTACACAGAAATTTCTTTGAGGCAGAACACACTGGATGAATTATGCTGGCATAACATGACAGCTTGTAGGCATTTTCGGTGAAGAGGGTAGTTTTTGGTTGGCATAATTTTTCAACCAGCTTTAACCCCGCACAAGCAGAACAAAACTAATACATACACACGTATGAAAACACAGGTTCTGCGTTTTGTTTTTTACAGAGCGTTTTTTAGTCTTTAGTTGTCCATCTTTGTGTAAACATGAACTTCAAAACAAAAGGGGGTTGGTCGCGCCAACAACCATTAAAATTGATGAATGAGTCAGTAAGGGTTTTTTCGGTAATTTCAGAAACTTATAAAAATTTTTGCAGTAATTTTAGTAACTAGTAAAAGTTTTTGGTTACTGAAAATTTCAGCAAAATTTTATTGAAATTACTTAAATAAATTTTACTGGTGACGAAATAAACTTATATGAATGTACCTTTAAAAATTCACTTTTTACGTTTAGATTAAAAAAAATGAAGGTGTCCTTTTTTAATTGGTGTGTCCTTTTTTATTTTTTGACTATTAATTTTTTCTTTCTTCAAACTCCTATATTAAAAGTCTTTTTTTCTCAATACAATAAAAGTTACCAATACAATATTATCAGCACCAAATGGAGTGTGCAGAAATGAAAATCTTTTTATCAAATTACTGTGATATATTTGGAAATATTTTATTGTTTAAAAAACATTAATGTATGCTAGTTAGAGGGCCATGCCTAAAGTATAAGCAATTGTTTATAATTAGTGAATACAATTTTTATTACATTTCTAAATGTCCTTTTTGCATTGAAAAACATGGTTATCGTAATCATAGCTGATCTTAAATAGGGTGCACACAATTTTCTATTTTCGGCAATTTCCTTAAAGGTTCCTCCTGTAGCTAAAAATCTTAGAGTTGCAGAAAATTTTCTTCTCAAATGTATTCGCTTCTTTTCTTTGCCTTCTCATCTTCTAGAAGTAATGCTGCAGCTTCAAAGTTACAGGCACTAGAAATTCCTCCTAAGATTATTGAAAATTTTTCATCACTTATTCCAGCCATATTTGCGCTAAGTTTGTTTCATAATGTATGTGTACAGCGAACGAAAGAAAAACATCAAATAAACAATAAAATACTAACACACACAAAGCTGTGTATACGTATACAATTTTATGCCAGATGAATTAATCCAGTGTGTTTTGAAAAGAACAAAAATTAAGCGGACTAAAAATTCATCCAGTGTGTTTTGCCTCTTTGAGATTTTATGTTGTTTTCAGCTTCTTCCCTTTTTACATTCACTGAGAATTGCTAGCGGGAATAATTTTTCACGGGAGATTCACGATACCATTTTTCCCTTCGAGTGGAATAAAAATTTCACGTGAACAAAAATTTCTCTTGCTATTCACGATAGGGGTGAATGTATTTATCATTGCTAAGCGTAATGTTAAGATATGCTGTATCAATCATTAAAATCATTGCCTACCTCAATTTGAATTCATTTGTATAACTTGATTTAGATTCAAGAAATTTATAAAAATGTTGTTTTAAACTACCACTGAAACCTAAATTATTGTGTATAAATAAGGTAAACAGGTGATTTCAATAAAATAATGATTCCTAAAATAGAAAATTGTTAAATTATTTATTAGACACATGTAAATTCAATATATTCAGGAAAAAACTACTAATACTTTTATTCTCTTGTTTAACAAATATTTTATTGTTATCCAACGGATTTCTAATTGTATAACGGTGTACAAAAATCAAGTAGATTCATATCTATTAATAAATATATATATATATATATATATATATATATATATATATATATATATATATATATATACATTTGTATATTATATATACATGTATATATGTATACATGTATATATATATATATATATATATATATATACATATATGTATATATAAATATGTATACATATATATATAAGTTTATATATATATATACATATGTATATTATATAAAGCCCATAACACTTACCCTTTAAGCTTTGTTGGTGTTTCCTCGAAACACAACTTGCACAAGTAACATTGCTTCAACACATTTTTACCATTTATATCCATTTCTCCAAAATAGTTCCAGACAGGAGAACCTGCTGAGGACATTTTGGATAGCACAATTTTTGATTTTTCTTTGAGGGAATCTTTCTCCCTCAAAATGCGTTCGTAATCGCGAATGTCCGATTCCATTTCGTTTAAACATACAGCACTGGAGCTGCATTCAGGTTCTTGTGCATCGGTTGCAATACGGTTGATAAAGAAATCTGTTATTTTATTTCCCGACATATTAACTTTTTTTAAATAGGTTTTACACTTTTTTCAAATAGGGTTTTTCCTTTTTTAAATAGGTTTTACAGTTTTTTCAAATAGGTTTTTTCCTTTTTTAAATAGGTTTGACAGTTTTTTAAAATAGGTTTTTTCCTTTTTTAAATAGGTTTTACACTTTTTTCAAATAGGTTTTTTCCTTTTTTTAATAGGTTTTACACTTTTTTCAAATCAGTTTCACAAAACGCACTGTGTTGTAGCTTTACTCTTTGCAGCCAATTTGAAAATATTTTAACTGAAAAAACGGTTTTCAATTCTGTATGGTGCTGTCAGAATAGTGGGTTAATTAATTCCCAAATCGGGGATTTTTTACACCAATTTGCGGATAATGAATTTACTTTGGAAGTTACGGATTTACAGGGGATCATTTTATACAATCATCGTAAGAAGTATGTCTGAAAATGTAGGATCAAGGTACACTTCTAACGTTTCAACATGTTGTCTCCGTAGTTTCTTCCGATATGAGAGAAATACATCAATAGATTATTTATATATGGTTACCATCGACAAAGGTTATAAGAGATTTATATGAGAAAAAAAACAAGGTGGAATGATATACAAATATATGTAAGTATGATATACAAATAGAGATTTATATATATATATATATACACCAGAAATGAAAAGGAAATAAACTACAGCGAAAGTAAAGTTATAAATTAATACTAACGCTACAAGAAGACTACCGGTTATATGACCGAAACTTTTGTGCACGATCTGCCATCTTTATTTACTAATTGATTTTCTAAACAAAACCCACATATATCTGTACTGCTCACTCTAATAATGATTGCTAGTTAAGCATAACTTACATATTGGTTATAAATAACTAGTTATAGATAACTGCATTTTTAGTTAGCACTCACAAGTGACCCACAATTTATTAATTTCAATAATACATTTTATATATACATACAAATATACAATACAAAATATGAAAAAAAGTTCTTTAAAACTAAATAACATCACTAAAGAGTCACTTCTTGTGTATTTAGTCTTTGTTGTTGCAAATGGGTCAGGATACCTAAAGTTAAAAAGACGGGCAACGTTCAGAAAATAAGATTTACCTAAAATATTTATTATTAAAGTTTACCTTCATTTAGGAGTTTGTGGAGCAGTATTTTCTTGCTATTACCACACTTTTAGGCTTGGGGATTATGCTAATTCATCTGCGTGTTTAGCTCTCGCTGAACTCCACCGCGGCCCAAAAATAATTTAGGGATCACTAATATAAAAATCGGTTATTATTATTTCTCTTAAATTATGTACTTACTTAACTTTCTTATGTAAATTTATACAAAAATTTTGCATTTCGGTTCTTATTTTGCACTACACAAAGATCACCACAGAAATATTTGTGAAAAATGTCAAAAATATGTTCAGGTGTGTTAGTTAAAAAGTTGTGTTTGTATCTTATAGAGTAACTAAATTGAAATGGAAATAAATTATTTCATGGAGAATTTTTTGGGATGAAACTTCATATTGAGAATGTGATTCAAAAGAAGTCTGGGGCTCTGTCTGTATAGTTTTGGCAGCAGCGTTGCCATAGCACCACTGACATAAATAGTTATGCAGTACTGCATTTTTACAAATTATACAAGTCGGAAGATGTATACAACTAATATGTGTATACAGTTTATTGCAATAAATTTTTGTCAAAAAAGATATATTGAAAAAAATAAATATATATAATTTTTTTTTTCAATCAGCGGCTGGTTTTAAGGCGCATTCAACCGGAAAAATTGATTTTTTGTATCACTCGGCGGCTAGTTTTAAGCCGTATTTCAGCCGGAAAAAAATCGGCGGCGGCGGCTGATCAATAATATTCGGCGGCTCGGCTTAGCCGGCTGGCAGCCGATCGGCGCAGGTCTCTGCTTACGGCTCCTGAAATATAAAATAAGCATTAATATTTAATTTAATTAAATACTTTTTGTAAAATTAATACTTACATTTTTTTTGGATTCTTGTTCAGGTGCTCTCTATGTAAAAAAAAATTTTACATTAGGAAATTACAAATAAATATCCGCACATATACTTACCACTTATGATCTCTTCCCACACAATAACTCAATCAACACTACTGATGCAAAATCTAATACATAAGTTAACCCTCTAGTACCCAAATTTTTTTCTGGATGAAAAAATTGTTTTTGGGGTTTGAATTTTTCTAAAAGTAAAGGATATTTAGAAAAAATTTTTTTTTTTTTGCTCAGATCGGGTTTTATAGAACCAAAAGGTTAGACCGCCTCTGGGCGGCTTTGGGAAATGAAGCCAAAAAGATCAGTGCAATTTTTTAAGGAATAAAATGTTTTATTAAAAAATAACAGCTTATAATAGAAAATAAAATATAACAAAAACAAAGAAGAATTTCAGATTAATTCAATTTTAACACAAAAAGGTTTTGAAAAAAGTAAATATTTATGAGAAAAAAACTTTTGTTCCAGTTATTTGTTGTGAAAATCGTAGAAGCAATCCTTTAGGTTAGAAAGACACAGGTTTAAGTTACACTTTCGACATATAATTTGGGTTTCCGAACTGCAACCAGCAAATTTACAATTTTTTTTGCCAGCGCGTGATAAAAACTTTGGAAAATGTCCGACTCCATCGTAACGGAGGTCGGCAGGTGGTAGGAAGGATTTTTGCCCTGTACTCTTTTTTTTAAGATCCTGGCGTGGACGCCCTGGAGCTTTTGGTAGCGAAACACTCTGCATGCAAAGTACGAATGCGATCTCTGCTCGGAAGTTTGGCAGCTGGTATCGCCTATCATTAGCATCAGGCTTGTTGATTCTGTTGAACAAAATATAGGCGTTTACCATGGCTACGTCAAGCAAATGTATGAACAGTCGATTTGTATACTTGTTGCTCTTCACTGGAATTTTATATCGACCAATAAGACCATCCATGAGGTCGACGTGCAATCGACGTCAACAAACTTTTTTTCAGAGCGCACAAAACGCGATACCTGCGTTTTGGGGTTTGTTTCATTCTGAAAAGGTTTCGTGCCTGCGTAGGTCGATGCGAGTCGCACAGCTTTATTGTCTTTCCAAAGCGATAAAGAAATTTTGACTCCAGAAGCTGAGGCGCAAAACTCAGTAGAATATCCACGCGGTTGTTTCTTGACATCATTGTCGGTTGGCAGCTTGCAATTCTTAATGCGATTTGAACGAATAGTTCCCAATGAATAAATTTCGTGAGATTTGAGATATACAAGGAGTGGCAATGTTGTGTAGTAGTTGTCAAAATATATTATGTGGTTTTTATAATCTGGAACATTGCGTGACAATCGCACAACCACATTTGCTGACGCTCCAAGGTCTGGTGAGCCAGCATGCACAACATTGTCTCCTGCACCGCAATATATCTCGAAATTATAGCAAAATCCGTAGGAGTCACATAAAACAAAGAGTTTTATTCCCCATTTGTGTGGTTTATCTGGCAAATATTGTCGAAGAAAAGTCTTCATTTTCGTTGCGCACATTTGTTCATCCACACATAAACGTTGAGTCATTGGGACGGATTGAAACTTTTCATTGAAATGATTCACAATTGGTCGTATTTTATACAAAGGATCGTGATCTGCAGTATCTCTGGCGGGTAGTTTACTATTGTCATTAAAATGCAAATTACTCCGAATTTTATCAAATTTATTTCTTGGCATAGTATTTTGGATTGTTTGGAACGCATATTCGCCCCAATAACTGACAAAAAATAAAATGCCAATAAATTGACGAATTTCCGAATTGGTTGTAGAGAAGGAAGTTGTGACATCTTTTTGGGTGGCATACAAATTCGATTGTTCAACAATGTGGTCAATAATATCGTCGCCTAAAAAGTATTCAAAGCATTTGAAAGGCGTGTCAAGCTTTTTTAGATCTTCTCCTAGTTCGAGCTCAGAAAATACAATCGCAGAGTTATTCAGCACTAAGTTCTTTTGGCGCCACAAGATTTTCTTGAAAGTGTGAGATTTTGGATCTATATCCGACACGGACCCAATGAACTCCCCTGTTTCACGTATAATACTATCATCAGACTGAATGATATTCTGCTCAGTAGGCACACTGCGTTTGCGTTTCCGTGACCGAGTAGTATTTGAAACAATCGAAGTAGAAGGAGATAATAATTTTACCACTGACGCGGGACTTCCGCTTGAAGTAACACAAATCTCTGATACCAACATTGAATCTGACATATTCACCGCTTTATTTATCGCCTCATCAAATCCAGCGTTGACTTGCCACTCCATATCGCAAGCATCATCATCCAAATCGTTATCCATGTCTTCGTCGTCAGTATCGCTCTCGAAGGTCATCATATTTAAAATTTTTCCAATCTCTTCATCACAAAGTGATGACAACTTTTGTGTTTGTCGACGCTCCATGTCTACTAACGAAAGTTTTGTATTTTACCTATTATTATTTATCTGTTGAAATGTTCAACTTTCAAACTTACCTAATATATTTTTTCCGAATTTTCCTAAGACCGCCTCTAGACGGGCAGCTCTGCAAGATCAATAAAAAGCTAGTGAAAAGCTTTTTTTCTTTTTTTTTCTCTTTTTACTTTCTTTACACTACTAGGAACACACCAATAATTTTTTCTTTAATTCTGACCACTTTTAATATTTTTTTTGATTTTTTCAAATTTGCACTCGACAAAATAATTATTTTGTCCGTATTTCACAACTTTCCAACTTCAAATGATAGTGATAGCTATTCAAAGCATCAGCATACGTTGCAAATGTAACAAAAAGAATTTTTGTACTTCCCCGAAGTATACAAAATACAAAAATAGAGCAAACAGAAATTTGGAAAGCGAATAATCGAGCAATCAATTTAGCCCGTCTATAGACGGTCTTGGGTACTAGAGGGTTAAGTAAAAAGGCGCAAATTTGTGAATTTAAGTAAAATTTTGCACCTTTTTGCTTAAATTTTTTACTAAAATAAAATATTTTTTCTGACGTTTAACCGGCTAGAAGGACAGAGAAAGAGATATACCAAAGAATATCTTTCTGTTCTTTAATTAGGAAGGGGTTAAATGGTATTGCCATTTGTCAATTTTATGCCCGTTTGATATGGCCGGAATTTTCCGTGTCCAATCTGTCTAATTTGTGCCCAAGGTACTGCCACTGTGAGCTATTAAATTTAAAATAATTTTCTGACAATTTTAAGGATTCTGACATTCCCATAAAAATTAAATTACCATATTATTTTAAGTTACCCGTTTTTTTTTTCTTTTGATTTGAGTTGTTAAAATTTTTAATTGCATCGATGTCATAATTAACAACAATTAAAATCCGTTTGCCAATTAATTTATTATAAAAATCTTGTCGTGAACCTTGAATAAACATATTTTTTGTTAAATTGTCTTATTGATCAATGTAATGGTTTCAATGTTTTTGGTTCAATGCAAAGCAACACAATGACTTTTTATTTCTTGTGGAAATGCATAGGAACTGGGATTTTTTCTAGTTTTCTATATTCTTTACATTTTATATAGCTTTTATTAAATTATTTTAACAAAATATTGCAAAATGTTTATGTTCAAAACCTCAAAATGAAATTTTTCTCTCTGTCAATATGCAAAAACGATTCACAATGAGATTTTGAGCGGGAGATTCTATCTATGTTGTACGTTCCAAGGCGAATTCATACTAGGTGGCCTTAATTCAGAAAATGTCGATCAGCTGATACCAAGGCAAAACTACCGGGCTGTCAAACTCTGATTTTTTTTAAAGCTATTCTTTGCGCCATGACGAAAAAAAACAATAATTGTAAAAATTTTCGTTAAAATTCTTTAAAACAATAATTTGGATATAAAAGTTGCTACAATTTGTAAAAAACAATCATTTTATAATTTATTTAATAAAGTTTTGTAATACAAAATATAAAATAATGCGTGTTTGTGTTATATTCAAACGTAAATTCCCCAAGGGAGAGGAAACTTTGTTCCTTGTGCCGAAAGATGTGGAATCTAGGCATAGTAGTTGCGGTCGATGGAGCAGTAGTAGCCGCTGATAAAGTTTCGTTATTGGTTATATTTTCTGTAGTCACAGTAGTAATACCAGCGTTGTCTGCTGCTGCTACATCAATCAATGATGTGGGTGTTTTGGAATATGTGTTAGTTGTGGTTGTCGTTGTAGGAGGTGGCCGCAAAGCTGGGCTCTGTACAAACATATTGTCTATAATATGATAAATATTTTCAGCCTATCCAATTGGAGATTGATTTTAGAATGACTGTTGATTCGTTAGTCATCGGTTTTCGAGTCTTGTAATTTTTGTTGCTTATTCTTTTCCAATAGCGGCAGTATGGGTATAGCATTTGTAGGTCTTTTTTGGGGTAAAGAAACTGGTCGTGAAGAGGCCTGTGAGTAAGTTGGTAGAATGTAATTATAATTTTGGTATCCACCTGAATTAACTGAGAAAACTTACGGTTGTGTTGCGAAACTTACTTGACCAGTTGGACTGTAAGTTATAGCAGCGGCTATTGTTTGTTGTGGAATATCAATAGATTATTATAAAATAAGCTGCCCGCGGCAGCAGATTGCTGTTGAGCCAAATGTGCTTGACCAGCGTAAGTGGGTGGTTAGGCGGGCTAGCATTTGGGCCTGCTGATTTTCTGCGTCAAGCATAGCTTGATCTGTTGGCATCAACATGGATGGAGGAGCAGCTGTTGCTGGTGATCAGCTATATGCTGGGCGTCCTGTTGAGAACGTCGCAGACTTGAATATCACTTGGGTGGACTCCTCTGCTCAATTAGTTTTTTTGTGGCTGCTGTTGTGGTGTCACCGCCATTACCATATTAGCAGTACCTAATGATTCTAGAAAGAACACAAATGTGTAAAATAATAATTTTATTTATTATTATTGGTTATTGGGCACACAAATATAATAAATATATACTTTACCATTTTCTTACTGAGTTTCTGTGTTGTTTTGCTTCAGTATCGCCATTACAATCGCCATTTTTCTTTTCTATTTCTATTTGACAACTCGTGATATATTACACAAACAAAATACATACATGTAGTTTCTGCAGGGTTGCAAATCGAGTTCAACTAGTAGTGAATTCGCCTTGGTACGTTCAGTATGTTTAAATTGAAAATGTGGTAATACAATGAAATATGTTAAAAGAGAGGGGATAAAATAATAGTTATATACCATGGTATAATATATTAAAATGGTGGTTCGTCCGTGATCTCATGAAAATGTAGCTTGGTACTAAAAAGGCCATTAGTTTGGAACTTGTTGAACTGGACACCTTGAAATTTAAAGAAGTTAGAGATCAATGAATGAAGTTTAGTATATACAATTTAATTAACGAAATTGCTAGGCAAATGGAAAAACTTATATACATATATATGAAATTTTTATTTGACATATTGTTGTCACAATACTATTTTAAATGAAATTTATTTGTTGGTGGTCAATCAATGTCGATATGCGTTTCACTGTTGCTTTACCAAATCATGGTTAAAGTCTACTGATGATTTGGTAAAGCACCAATGAAATGCATATAGACATTGCTTGACCATCAACAAATAAATTTCATTTAAAATACATATATACATATATATACATACATATATATATATATATATATATATATATATATATATATATATAGATATGTATTACAGATTTTATTTAAAAATTTCCAAATAATGAAAATTATTTTTTATAATGTGGCAACGTCATATTCAATATGATGTAGAAAAATAAACTTCAAAAATCCTTATTAAAATTTAATAAAAGCAAGTGGCACTACCTTGTATTTATATACCTTGCTAAAGCCTGTTGGGTATTTAAATCAGTGGTGTTGAGCCCATACAACAATTGTTTAAAAAATTTAAACACATTTGTTATGCTCTTATAAAAATGTTCATTCAGTCGTCGTTGAGCAAGCGATGAGAACACATACGGATGGTTGTTGTCATTTTATTTCAGAAATTTATTAAGCATTGTTGTTGCTTCTTGTTGGACGAAGCATAGCAAACACAAGCGATTCAATTACAATTGAACACAAAAATTAAACTCGAAATTGAATAAAAGCATACACGTTCACGGAATGAAATGTGAAAAGTATTTTATGATAAATGATGCTTTTCATAACATTCAAGGTTTAATCTTACATAAAAAACTGGTTTAAATAGATTTATTTTTGTTTTGTTCTCAATATAACTGTTCTATTTTTTGATATTGATAACTGCTATCTACGGTCCCCGATATTTTTTTCTTAAAATTAAAATTACATTCACTTAATAAGTTGTTTATATATGGCAAAAACTGTCAGTTTTTCTTATTTTAAGCGTTTGACATTATGTTTGCTGGGCAAAATCTCTTACCAATACATCTTCACGTTTATTTTTGAACACCACTGATTTAAATACAAATGTCCTATCTCGGGTATGTAAGGAGGTAAAATTTTTTTTTCACTCCAAACAACTTCTACTGGCGACCAGGTACATTTTTAAAAATTTAGTTAAAATCGTACGAGCGGATTTATGGTCAGGCATTAATGGGTTAATCCGAAAAACTGAATTTGTTTTGTTTATAAGGTTTTATTAAAATATATAATTATTAAATTAAATATTATTATGTTTTTATTTAAGACTCAAGCAAAAAAATTATCGATTATTCGATCTTGAACACGCTTTGCTATCGAGGATGGCGCATCTTCGGCCATGAAAACATTATCCGGTTGTGAAATTAGCAACTCATTATTAATCTCGTTTCTTTCTTCAGTTAAACGCATATTATGCAGTACTGCACACGCTCTAACTATTTTTCCAGCAAAGGCTGGATCATACAAAGGCATTCTTTGCTGTGATAAGCATCGCCACGTTCCTTTGACTGGGTTGCAAGCTTTGCATAAGGCCTCGTTATTAAAGAAACTTGGGACTACCTTCTGGTTGATTCATAAGAGGAGTCATTAGCCATGGCTCCAATGGGTACCCAGAATCACCTGTGAATAAAATTGAATATAGTACACTAAAAAATTAAAATAACTTACTGATCAAAAACATATTATGGTTTCCATTTTCAAAGCTTCTCTGCATGACTCTTCGAACTGCAGACGACCTCCATATATAATAATCGTGTCGGGCTCCCAGATATTTAGCATTGACATCCAATATTTTAAGGTATGGTGCTAAAATTGACACATGTGTACAAGCGATGGCACCAATAGCACCTCCTACAAAAGGTGAGGGTGCTAATGCAAAAATGGCTTTTGCAGCTTGGCGCTCTACTTGAGTCATTGGAAATTTCACGTATGCGTAAAATATACTCTGGTAAATTGTATCAGTTACACGGTGCACATAGCGACTTATTGAGGACTGGCTCATAGATACGCCGCATTGCTCTCCAACAGGTCTTTGGTAGCATCCAGTTGCCAAGAAACGCAATGTAGCTAGCACCTCAAGTGTAGAAATATAATTATTTACATTACAGCTAAAGCTAACAATATTTACCTGCTTTTCCGGTGATATTGCTGTAACTCTTGACCCCTTCAATTCACTATTATTAAGGCGAGAAACAAGATCTTAAACTAAATCTGGTGTTACCCGGAAGAGTTTCTAAAACTCCGTACTTGGTAAATCGAAAGGATTGTACAATTCTCTAAGAATACGCCTATTGACTGCTGTAGCAGTTGTATTATGCTTATTCCGAAAGCCATTCAAAAGCCATTTCATACAATATTTAAAATTAGTAACTTTAAAATTAACAACAAATTTTTTGTCGTTTACCTAACAAAACTAGAATAGAAAACACAACACAGCTGATATCAAACACTACCCCACAAGAACACTACCGAATATTTGACTAGTCATTTGTTTGATAGTGCTGAGGGCTTAATACCTCATTGCCTATACAAAACTTGCTATCATTTTCTTAAGGGCAATATGAAAAAACTGATGTATACAATTGTATACATGTGAGCTTGCATCTCTGTCATACTTATTAATTCTGCCGACATTTGGAAATATTGCTCACTCTAGTTCTTTTTCGTATCGGTATGTAGACTCATATGTCTCATCAGTTGAGTGCTCAGTACTGAAGAATCAAATGACTACTCAAACCTGACAACTCTATTATGTTTTGTTTATATTCTTCATTGCAAACAAAAATATCAATTTCAAATGTACATAATTAAAAATTTTTATTTAACTATTTACAAAAAAAGAGAAGAGCTATTTTAAAAAGTGAAACCAGCCAGTTACATGTTCTTGATTTATCCGCATTATTTCTTCTTTCCATAGATGCAATGTGCCAATTCAATATGGTGCCGATCATTCAACGGCGGCAATTGGCCGTCTATTTGGGCAGCTCATTGCTGTCTCCTAGCCTCCTCACGCTTCGGAATGTAGGGACTAACGCCAACCGAGATTTCTGTTTCTGGTGCAATAAATCCCGGCCGAGATGTACCCCAGACAAACATACCTTAGAAAGAAAACAATTGTGAAAGAAAAACCCCAAATGCGAAAAAAAACAGATGAACAAATACGCAAAAAAAAAAAAAACAACTCCCATATGGCAGCACGGTACTAACCGGCCACATCCACGGCTCGCTCCAACCTTTTAGCCCGACCCGGGATGTACTCCACGTCAGTCCAACCAATCGTAAGGAATATATACATATAAATATATACATATATATAAATAAATATATACATATATATATATATATATATATATATATATATATATTTAGATATATATATATATATATATATATATATATATATATATATATATATATATATATATATATATAGATATATATATATATATATATATATATATATATATATATATGTATAATAATTAAAATAAATAGAATATATATATTAAATTAATTGTAATATTTATCAAGCTTGTGGTCGTTTTTTATAATATATTATTTCTTATAATTTTTATTCGATATTTCGTTAACAGCTTGTTAACATCTTCAGGAAATAAAAATTATTAAAATTTTATACATAGAAAAATGGTTTTGAAACATGACGGGCAAGATCATCAATAACTTTTTTGATAAAATGCAGGAATGCTGGAATCATCCCAAACTTTATCAGGAACTCTACAAAGAATATCTTGAATGTTTTTAATAAGGATAGTTTACCGAGGATTCAGCAATCAATTCATATATACATTCAAGATTTACATAATAAAATGTTAAGGCTAGCGATTAAAGGAAAACACGATATATTGAAACATTTTCAAAAAGAAAGGGAAACAATTATTAAAAATTTGGAGGTATATTTTTCATTGGAGGAAATGGTTGAATTTTTATACTTTGAGGAACATTTGGCTGTTTTACAAAAGAAAAAGGTAAATATTACACATAGAAATAAATTTGATAAATTGAAAAAGTTGCAAGAAAAAGAATTAGGTATAAAATTAAATGAAAAGTGGTTTATAAACAAGACTAACACTGACATACCTAAGGATATTCAATGGATACTTTCACTTGGACAAAAACACGCTCTACCTAGTAAAAAATATGAAATTCCTATTTTAAAAGTAATATCAGAGGGAGAGGACTTAGTACAGACTTTAAATAATAAAGAAGAACAAGAGATAGCAAGAAATAGATTAACTACGGTTATTGATAACCATTTAAATAAAATACAGTTGACAAATAGAGATAAGTTTATATTAGATAAAGCAAAGAAAGCTAGTAATTTCTTAAAGGAAAACAAAGATATACTTGTTCTAAATGCAGATAAGGGCAATGTAACTGTAGCCATTAGTAAACAGGATTATAATTTAAGAATCAATAACATTGTAGGAGATATTACAAATTATCATCTTATTAATAGAGATCCAACAACCAAATACCAAAAAATCAATAATGATATAGTTGAAGAATTATTTAAGAAAGAAATTATAACTTCTAATGATAAGAATAAGCTAAAGACAAATGTTGCAGTTGCTCCTCGTATATATGGGTTACCAAAAATTCACAAAGACAATTTTCCATTAAGACCTATATGTTCTTTTATAAATTCACCCTCATATGAATTATGCAGATATATTACAAATATTTTAAAAAATATTACTAAGGATTCTAAATATAATATTAAAAATTCAATAGAATTTGTGAATAAAATTAGGAATCAACATATATCTGATAATGAAAGCTTAATTTCTTTTGATGTAGTTTCCCTATTCCCAAGTGTACCTATTGATTTTGCAATTAATACAATTGAAAACAAATGGGAAATGATAAGAAGGTATACACAGATTGAAAAATGTTTATTTTTGCGTATTTTAAAGTTTTGTATAGAAGATAATAGGTATTTTCAATATAATAGCAAAATATATATGCAGCAAAGGGGTCTTCCTATGGGATCACCAGCATCTCCAATAATAGCAGATATAGTAATGGAGGAATTATTAGACATATCAATTCAAAAACTTAATATAAAACCTAAAATAGTGACAAAATATGTAGATGACTTATTTTGCATCCTTCATACATCTGAGATAGATAATATGTTATCAACATTAAATCAATTTAATTCCAACATTAAATTTACAGTTGAAAAGGAAAATGACTTAAAACTTTCTTATTTAGATACTCTAGTTATTAGGAAAGGTAATAAATTGATAATAGATTGGTTCCAGAAACCTACAGCTTCGGGAAGGATGATTAACTACTATTCAAAACATAGTAGACATATTATTATAAACACAGCTAGGAATTTTATAGAAAGGGTTCTAAATATAAGTGATAAACAATTTCACAATAGCAATAAGAAGAAGGTTATAAATATATTAGAAAATAACAATTTTCCAAATCACATAATTAATAAATTAATATCACAATATAGAAATAGAAGAACAGAAAGTACTAATAATAATAATACAGAACAAAAATTATTTAAATCTTTAACATACATACCAGGAATTTCAGAAAGGTTAACGAAATCTAGAATTTATGATACAGATAAATATAGAATAGCTCATAGAACGTGTAATACATTAAACAGACTATTTAGTAAAACTAAAGATAAAATTGAAAAATGGGATAGATCAAATTTAGTATATAAAATACCATGCAAGGGTAATGATATAGAGAATTGTGATAAAGTATATGTAGGTACGACCAAAAATAAATTAAAGACTAGGATAGCAGGTCATAAATCAGATCAAAAATATAGGAATATAAATTCACAAAAAACAGCTTTATCTTCCCATTGCTCTAAATCATATCATTTTCCAGATTTTGAAAATGTTTCAATATTAAACACAGAAAATAACTATAAACTTAGATTAATGTTAGAAATGTTAGAAATAATAAACACACCATCATCACACAGAATAAATTTTAAAACAGATACAGAAAAATTAGCACAGAGTTATAGACATTTAGTTAGTAAAAATTGCAGATTTACATAATTTAATTGTGTATATTAACTATATATTATTTGCTAGGGATAATTTATTGTATTATATTATTGGTGTTGTTATTATTATTATAATTTTAGGTATATATATGTGTGTATATATGTATATGTATGTGTATCTATATGCGTATATATATGTATGTATGGATGTATGTGTGTATGTGTATGTACATATATATATATATATATATGTATATATATATATATGTGTGTGTGTATGTATGGGTGTATGTATGTGTACGTATGTACGTGTATATATATATGTGTGGGTTCGTATGTATATACATATGTATGTATGTACGTATGCATATGAGTATGTACATTTGTATATATACATATTTATGTTCCTTTATGTACGTTTATGTTTTATATAAAAAAAAAAAAAAAAAAAAAAATTAATTATATGCGCCTAATTTATACTATGTATAAGTTTTTTCATGTTATACATATATAAAAAATAATTTTCTTATAAGATTTTTATTATAATTTCTTAATGTTGAAAGGCAAAATAATTGTATTTTACTATAAATTGTTAATGTTGAAAAATTGTATTCTGCTATAAATAGTTAATGTTGAAAAAATTATTTATGTTATTGTATTTGAAAAACAAATATTTTGAATAATTTTTCATGTCATGTTTCAAAACCATTTTTCTATGTATAAAATTTTAATAATTTTTATTTCCTGAAGATGTTAACAAGCTGTTAACGAAATATCGAATAAAAATTATAAGAAATAATATATTATAAAAAACGACCACAAGCTTGATAAATATTACAATAAACTGATAAGGTCAATAAAAATAAATCAACATATATTAAATTAAAATAAATATAATATATACATATATATATATATATATATATATATATATATATATATATATATATATATATATATATATGGGCATTTCCATTTTGGCGTTACGTTACTTTTGTACGACGATAAGTTGAAAAAAACTTTAAAAACCATAATTTAAAAAAGTATATTTCTCACATTAGAGAAGTGATTGGATAGCTCTATATTCAGCCAAAAAATGGAAATAGTTGAGCCTAAGAATTTCAAGATATACTCCAAAAGGTGACCTGGCGTTACGTTACAAAAAACGGAAGTGCGATTTGACTTTTATAACAAAATTGTTGAACTCTGCGAATTGGGCAAGTATTTTTAATCAAATTTTTTTTGATAGGTTTTGAACCAATATACATTTATTTTCCAAGTTATAAATTGAACAAATCTTTTTTTCTTTTATGAAAATTGGTCTGGCGTTACGTCACTGGCGTTACATTACTAAAATTTCCACTTTATTTTATTATGTTAAAAAAATGCGAAAAAGACATAAATATTAGAAAATTATATAAAAACTACAAAATACTAAATATATTTTTTGCATTTGTTTTATGATTAAATATTTTTGTAGCAACAGTTTTGCAATAAGAGTATTATTATGAAATTGATTTTAGGAATGTTAATTATAAAGAGAAAATGCCCTTGAAGTTAAGAAACACTTACAAAAACGAGAACTTCAAACTTGTAGCTCAGTATTTCACCATCCCAACAAAAGAAAGCTTTAAGCTCCTAAATTTAATTTATTTTAGAAGTTTCTCCTTTATAATACATTAGGAAAATATCTGTTTGTTAAATTTTAATTTTTCGATCAAGGTGGACTTTTTTCTGGAAATGCCCATATATGTATATATATATATATATATATATATATATATATATATATATATATATATATATATATATATATTATATACAGCGCAGTTCAAAAAAAAAATAGATTCACCTTCTTTCCAAAAAGTTTACCTTTTCTAAAGTGACGCTTGCAATTTTTGAAATGTAATGGCATTATATACATATATAAGAGATCAGTAAACAAAGTGCAGGTACTTTTTTACATTTACTTTTTACTACAAGAGATTTAGAAATGGTTACCTTTTTGGCGAGAAGGTGAATCTGTTTTGTTAAACAGCACTGTATATATATCATCGATAACATAACATTGTCCGAATGAAAAAAGTAAGCGTTATTTTCTATGGACGGACGAAGGACCTGTTGTACATCGTTTGGCAATTGAAGAATCAAGAATCATATATATATATATATATATATATATATATATATATATATATATATCTTTTTATACCCTTCACAAAAAAGTGAAAGGGTATATATAGGTTTGTCATTCCGTGTGTAATTTCTTCAATATGCACATGGGACCCCATAAAGTATATATATTCTGGATTCTTATGAATAGCGATGACGAATGAGCGATGTCCGTCTGTACGTGAAATCGGTTTTCCCAATCCCCCAAAAGAGCTAGAGACTTCGTTCTTGGATTGGAAATGAACTTAAATAGAGTGCTATTGAAAGATCCGAACTACGGTTCCAGAGCTGGGAAGCTCGCACCTATTTCTCGACGCAAAATTTATACCAAAAATAATTTATTTTTTTTAATGTTTGTAAATTAAACCTATTTCGTGCTTTGGGAAGTCTCAATGGTGTATCAAAAACTAAAAAAATAAAAAAAAATTTTCAGGGATGGGAAATTAAAAATTTTTTTTCGGCCCATTCCGTATTTTGTAGTACATGTAGTAACTAAAATTGTTAAAAATGTTAAGTTTTTCTTTAACAAAACCTCTTTATACGTCATGAAGATTTGCATTGGCAAAAAGAAAAGAAAATTTTAAATTCAAATTTTGCTTCCTGGGGTGGGAAATTGAATTTTTTATACATAAAAGTAATCAAAGCGTTGCACTCATAAAAAAAATTAAAATTTCGTTTCCAGGGTTGGAAAAATTTATTATTTTTTGGTACATGCAATATTTTGTAGTACATGTAATAACCAAAATGGTTTTAAAATTCGAGTTTTTCTTAAACAAAACTACTTTATACCTCATGAAGATTTGCATTTATAAAGAAAATTTTAAAAAATTCAAATTTCACTTCCAGGGTTGGGAAATTGATTTGTTTTATATAAAAGTAACCAAAAAGTCAATTGACGTTGTTTTTTTACTAATTGAAACTTTTTTTTAGTTCAGGAAAAAGAAAATTTACATCCAGAGTTGGATAACTGCAATATTTTGTGGTACATAAAAATGACCTAAATGGTTACAAATATTAAGTTTTTCTTAAATAAAACTATTTCAAAAAGGCAATTGACGTTGTTTCTTTTTGCTAATTAAAGCTGTTTTATAATTCAGGAAGAACAAAATTGGTATTAAAATCTTAAAAAATCAAAATTTCTACTCTAGGGTTGGACAAATGAAATATTTTATGGTACATGAAAGTGACCAAAATGTTTAAAAGTTTTAATTTTTTTGTCAAGTAAAACTATGTTACACCTCACTAAGAATTGCATTGGTAAAAAATAAAAATACGCTTCCAGAGTTGGAAAATTGAAATATTTTTGGCACATAAAAGTATTAAAACTAACATAAATTCCAAATTTTGTGTTTTTAGTGAATTAACCCTATTTTATATTTCAAAAAAATTTAATTAGTATAAAAAAATTAAAAATTCGGTTCCAGGGTTGGAAAATCGAAATTTTTTGGTACATAAAAGTAACCATATAAGTTCCCAATTTTGGTTTTTTTTAGTGAATTAAACATATGTTATGCTTCGCTAAGAACTAAACTGGAAATAAACATTTTAAAAACTAAAAATTCGGTTCCAGGGTTGGAAAATCGACATTTGCTGATTCATAAAAGCAGCCATTTTGTTTGTTATTTTTGAATTTTATGATGAATTATACCTATTTTATATATCAGAAAGAAGTAAACTGGTATTAAAAACCTACAAAATCTAAAAGACGATTCTACTGTTGGACAATTAGAACTTTTTGGGGTACATGAAACAGATTTTTTCTTTTTGTTTCTAAATTAAATATATATAATATTTTTGAAAGACGTTCATAGGTATTAGATATAAGAAAAGTCAAACATTTAGCTTCCTAGCGGAAGAATTTAAACGTTTTCTTAAATATAAAAGTAACCGATAACATCATTTTGATTTTTTAATTAAACCTACTTTCTGTTTTGGCAAGAAAGAAAGAAAGAAGAATTACATCTGTGAAGGGTATTTAAGATTCGGCACAGCCGAATATAGCACTTTTACTTGCTTTTGATAGTTTTGTTGCTATTATTGAATAACTTCCTTAGCAAAAGGTTAATGATTTTTTGCGAGCTTTAATTTTCTGATATTAGGGTGGTACATTAAGATGGTAGGAACTGAGATCTGGTGGGTAAATACTGCAAAAGGATATCTGAGGTCGATGACTATTAAAGCAAAACATTGTCCTCCTCCAGGCAAAAATATCGATGTATCACTCTTTGAGAACCGACTGAAAATGTAGAAGATATAACAAAATATGCATTTTAGCGATCCCTACTTTCGGCAAAAAAGAAATAAAATTTTTTTTAAACAGCCTTGCAACAATGCTTTATATTTGCTTTAATAGACATACATATGCATACATTTTTTAATCGTCGTGAATTTTGTTTTAATGATATATTTTAAAACCGTATATTTCGTTTGAAATTACTTTTCTTGTAGCTATACGTAATTTATTGAAGCTTAAGAAAATAATTGAAGACGAGTTAAAAAATGGCCTGGTACCTACTAAGGTGACCCGTGCTATTTACGAAAGAATCATAAGCAAATACAACACAGATATGCAGGTGAATTCCAGGATTCAAAACAATAACAGAATTAGATGTTTGATATTAAGAAATGTGATTTTTTCATATGCCCAAAGCAATTTTAGTTACGTTGTAATAAAAATATTTTAGATAAAAAGATGCGCCCTTCGAAAACAAGTTAACAGTGATGTTTCTGAAGTCGCACCTTCATTAACAACGCATAACAGGACTCTTAATGAAGATCAGGAACATGCTATAGAAGTTTTACTAAGTCTTGAGGGTACCGCCAAAGAAAATATGAGTGGAGAAACAGCTTTGCATCAAGAAGATGTTGAAGAAATGGCAATCAGTAATGGGCAAATTTCTTTTACTGACAACATGCCCCTAGAAGAGATGGACTTGTTTTTAAACGCAGATGAAATGTCTGCCTTAGAGGCATTGTTAAACCTCAATGATGACAACGATAATTTTGAAACATTGTTAACCCTTGATGGCACCCACACGATTTTAGAGGCAGAGACAAATATGTTGTGTAACTTGGTAACATCATAACTCTTGCTATATTCGTATATATTTTTTTACATTAGTTTTCTCTTTCAGGAAAGCAAGAATGAAATTTCAAAAAATGGTGAAGAAAAAGGTAATTATTATAAATTCAAAACAACTGTAAAATTATATTTTTCATCAATAACTTTAATGAAATAAAATTATCATACTTCCTTTCTCTTCAGCTCAACAATGCGAGAAAATATCATTTGTACGTATTGAAGGCATTCTGGGCAATTTCATCACTGAAATCAAAGGTATGTTTGAAAGTTTCTTAGAAAAATTCGGCAGTAATGATACCGGAATGCTGAATCTATTTCAATTAAAAGGAATACCGTTTTAAATAAAAGTTTAGAAAATATTTCAAATAAAGGTATTCTTGGTGATAAATTAGGAAATGCTATATATATATGTATATAAATAACGCTGATTCCGCATTGCCCAGTAATGTAGAATCTATATCGGTTAAAAGTGGTACCATAAGTGATGTTTTAAATAAAAATAACATCGATTCTGCATTATGCAATCAATTTCAAATACAAGTGACACTGTTTTAAAAGAAATTTTTGAAAATATTTCAAATAGCGGTCAATCAAGTAGTGCTTTAGATAAAAATAACGCTGATTGTGGATTATGCAATAATATAGAAACGATTTCAACGGGAAGTGACGGTAATATTACCGTTGTTTGTTCGGAAAATGTTAAGGATAGTAATGCAACACATATAAATGAATCAGCGGAAAATTGGGCTTCTAATAACAGCGCTACCCTAGGACCTTTCGAAATATCCGATGTTAGTGTAAAACTCACAAAATTCAAAGCTTATAGAAAGTCACCTAACCAACACGATAAAGTAAGTAGGAATGTCGTACGGTTGAAAGGTGAAGCAAAAACTATATCGAGAAAATTTGGAAAAAAAGTACTGGACTCTTAATTTATAATCAATCCCGATGAAGTATTCAATGCCCAAGATGACAAGGTGCTAAAATTAACTAAAAATAAATTTGTAATAGACATCGTTCGGCAAGAATATTTAAAAATTAACAACGCGTGCATTATATCTTTCTACAGCACATCAAAAACAGCATCGGAGATATTATTATATGGATACTGCAATTTTAAAGATTGTTGCAAATATAGATTCAGAATAGATCCTGATGGAGAGGTTACAGTTCACCGATGCGGTTAAATACTACATGCAAAGGGCGAAAAACGAGTAGCACAAATGAGAGGTGTAACCCGTAAGATAGTCAAAAAAGATTTAAAAGCAAATATTGCTTATCTTTATAGAAAATATCAAATTCTCAAAGCAGCGGACGATATTTCCAAGACTGGAAACCTGCAAAATGTGCAAAACTTGGCTACTTTGCGAAAATGTAAATCTGAAATAAACTCAGATAGATGGTTACACCCAGATCCCTTTTATGAAGTTTTCCTAATGCAACAGCAAATATATAAGGACTACATTCGACATGTAGCATCTCCTCTAACAATATATTGTTGGGGTAAGGCAACTTTTATTACATGTACCACTAATCCTCAAATATTGAAAGATGCTTGCTTCACTATACATTTCGATGCATCAGGACAAAGTGTGCGTCAAATTGAATGCGCGGAGAAGCGAGTATTAATATACAAAATTGTAATCAGAGTTACAAAGCACAAAATGGTTATTCCTATTGTAACTGCCATTCTTTCACGCCATACTCTTAGTGACATATGTAGAATTTTGGACAAACTAAAGCTATATTGCATTGAAAATAAGTTCAAGTGGCCATTCTTTCAAAGAGTGTGCACGGATGTGAGTTATGCTCTATTTGGAGCGGTATTAAAATGCTGCAATGATGAAAATATTGCAGGTTATCTGCTGAGCTGCTTTCGCCACCTGGAAAACCCAAGCATTAATAAAAAGCCAAATGTCGTTGTGCAGTGGTGCAAAGCCCATTATATAAAAATAGTTTGTAAAGACTTGAATAGTAAAATTGGTAAACACAATTTTCTTCGCAATTTCCTCAAAGACGTTCTTACTATGGCGTTTGATTTAAAGTCATTAAACGAATGCAGGTCGTGGTTTCAACACTTGTTCTCTGTCCAAAATAAAAAAATTATTTATATACATAGAAATAGTTTTAATGCTTTAATAACAAGCAGTTTAGATTGCTATGAAACAGAAGCCAATAGTCAAAGCCTGGATACTGATGAAATGAAGCACTTAGATTCTATTGCTACCCGAAGTCCGTTCAAAATAATATTCTTGAAACTATGTGATGAACTCACAAGGGAAATAGAACAATCAAACAAAGGTGAAGTAAAGGAATATAAAAATGAGAATATGTGCAACTTCATTATAAACAAATATTGCCCATTTTTGCCAATGTGGACAAATATCATGGGTATTTTAATAGATTCTTCCGGAAATCACATCAGTAATGCACCAGTTGAATTTAGCTTTTTCCTACAAAAGCATATTCTTTTAAAGCAAAAATCAATTCGACCAGGTTATTTTAAAAGAATTGACCGAAAAGATATCATAAGGTCTTTAAAACATCTAAGATACCGCTACAACATTTTTGATGATATAAGAATTGAAGACTTAGATCGAACAAAGTCAGATTTGAGTCAGACAGAATATATAAGTACTCTTGGAACTAACACAGATCACGACTATTCTATATTAGCAAAATATCGGGAAATTGGATTATCAGAAGACATCCAGCCAGAAGAGAGTTGGAATAAGAAAGATCCAAGAAAACGTAAAGCCATAAATCCAAAGCAGTTATTGAATGCCAAAAAAAACTAAAAAGTTTGTGAAGCACACAGAAAATGTCTTGGACATTATTAAAATGTAGCTGGATGATCTAACAAATAAATCATCCATAAAAAAACAACACACGTATTGTGAGCCAAGTTGTTCTTCACGAAATAAGATGAAACAAACTGTTTATTATTTGTTTCGTTGTAAAGATTTATTTACATCCGTTTATCCAAGTCTCAAGCAACTGCAAATCGGATCTTACAACTTCTTCAATAAAGAGGATTGGTATTCCCTAAAAAATAATAAACTTTTGACGAATTTTATTTTAGATTGTGCTATTTTATGTGATATTAAAGCAAGTTCGAAAAACGTTTTAAGTTTACCTTGACAAATAGATTACATTAACTTTGACCGTGTAAAAAATCTCATTTCGCTTAAACCTGACATGCTTTTCACTCAAGTTCTGCGAAAAGCACATTTTAATTTATGTGTTTTGAAAGAAAAAACAAAAGAATTTCAGCAGTATTCACAAAAAATAAAGTAGACTTGATCAACACTTTAAAATAAATTTTCTATGAAATTTTTACTTTAAAGCACGTTTGAAGTACACATTAATTTTTGTGAATACAGCAGTTTGTTTTATTGATTCATTTAACGATCATAATGGTAAGATTTATTATGAAGATTTTGTTAAAAATATTTTCATAACTGAATCGTACAAATTTATTGAAATTTCAGAGAGAACAAAGCAGAAAGGTTCTGTGAGCTGTGGTGCTTTCGTCATTATGTATGTTATTAGTTTTATAAACGAAAAACCTATGACTAACTTATATTCTCTCAATAAGTTTCGAGAAATCATTAAAAACATGATTTTTAAACATGCTGATAGCCGCTCTTACTATTGCTGTCACTGTGGCAATTCTAAAACCAAAAAAAATTAAATGTACTATTTACATAAGTGTTTGTGAAAGCTGCATAAAACATACATAAATACTCTAATTCTTTCACTACATGTAAAATATGTACTGACAATATTTTTAAGTAAAGAAGTGTGTTTGAAATGAAGTGTGTTTGAATATAAAAAATGGATAATTGTTTTTAATTTTGAGATCGTGTGTTGTATAGTTTTATGTGTTGTGTTTTCTTTAAGTTTTTTATAGTATCTATATACACAATTTCATGGTGATTAGTGTTATCTTTGGTAATGTTGGATTAGTATATGATGTTTTAGTATACAAACAATAATGGAAGCAAATTACTATTTATAAAAATTAATTATAAAAAATAAAGGAACGAAATTTCTTTAATCTATTAAAGCAAAAAATTAAATCCGGAACTAGGTTTTACAAAGAGAATTTTAATAAAGGAATCAAAACATACAGAAGTGTATTTGAAAATGTTCATTCATTCGTTTTTGTATTCAAATTTATTTATTAGCCACGCATAAAAATTTCTGTTTGCAATTAGATTCCTTCAGCTTTGCATTGAAGTGTCTAAGAGCAAAGCATATTCTAATTCTAATGAAAAGATATAAAATGTCATCATGTTTTACTACGTTACAACATAAATAAGGCTTCTCTTTGATAAGTTCGATGAAAAGTATTTCCCTTATACCCTGTCGATGGCAGTTTTGATTAAACAAACTACGAAATTTATTTTCTAGTTTTCTAAAATAGTCAACGAAGCCTTGTGGGGGTTTTGTCAAATGACATTTATCGAATTGTTTGTGGTATGTAAAATAATAGTCATTGAGTACATCTTCGTCAGTTTGAAAATTAGGTAAGGGAGAAGTGCATAAGTGCATTTGATGCAACTTGTAATAAAAATACCCACATATATAAACAAAAGCATTTCTTTCTAATACTAAGCTTTCCTGCCTATCAATGCTTTCATCCTGAAAGTCAGTCTCTCTAACGGAAGGGCATGGATTTGGCAAAACATGAAATTCATCCCATTGGGTATTATTTTTGTCAAAGCTATAAGCAGCATCTACAACTGAAAAGTCTAGAATTTGGTCTTCTGCGGAAACGCAGTCACAGTTTCCATTTACGACAACATTAACGTAATGAAGACCCCACCGTTTTTGGAAATAGCTGGAAAAAATTCTTGGTGTTATTCGAACAGAGTTTCCAGACCCTTTCCGAATCTGTCGAAAAAGTGTTCTAAATGGTCCTGCGTTAGTCTACATGTCTTTAATCCTTGAAAACCTTCTTGACCTAGATATATCCAAAGACTTTTTAAGGCAGAAATATTTGTAAGCCAACCTGTTATGTCAGTGCCCTATTCATCTATTATTTTAAAAGTTCTAAGTTTTTTGAAGAACATTCGCAAAAGTTCTAACTGGTCAATTAAGTTATTAAAAATAACGCTTTCTGCACGACTATTAAATATGTCAAAAATATTATTAAAAAATTCTAAATACTCGGCCGTATTTAAAAATGTGCCTACTTTATTGGAATCTAATTTGCCAGAAACCTGCAATGTGCGCATACCTTTCGCTACTGCCCGGATTAAAACCTGAGCTGCTGAGTCAATTCTCATTCGTTGAAAATTAATATTGTTAATGTGATCCATACTTAATTTAGGACTAAATTTAGAGGAATTAGAATCCCTATTGTGAAAGTGATTAACATATTTCTATGACACTAATTTATTATTAAAATATATTTTGGCATAGAAGTTAAGAAGGCAATTTCGAGCACTTTTTAACAAATGGGGACTATCGTGCATGAAGAATATTCTTGTACCTTTTACTTTAAAATAAGGCCGCTGTTCACTAACTCCTATCAATTTTGAAAAATTTATAAAATTGGAAGCTTGGTCGCAAACGAATTGGCAAGGATTCAATCCTATTGACTGTTATTTACATACTGCCTCGAAAATATATATTTTCATTACACTATCTTTACAACTTCCATGTACAAAAAAGTATGACACTGCTTGCGACCAACTGTTGCCACTTATACCGCTTGCCATTGTAACCATAGCCCCGGTTACTAAACTTCGTAAACGATTGTCGTCCCTGAAATCCTGTAAACCTATTATTTTGTCAATGAACTTTTTCCAGAAAGGTTTTCAAAGACATTTCGTCACAAGATACACTGATGTATTTTTCTTCCTTCTTAAAATCACGCGCACGAACTTTTAAAGTTTTTAAAGTACCATTTAAATTTCCCGAAGTATTTGGCTAGTCCTTAACAAAACGACATCAGGCCAATCTAATCATTTTATAAATAACGATAAACTAAAGCAGATAAAAATTATACCGCCAGCGCAATTAACTTTAAACCGATACTATAACGGCGATTTTTAGATGCTCGGTTGTAGTTGATTAAATTGTTTTCTAAATGCACCGACAAAGGATTTGAAATTATGGAGGACATATCAGTTTTTTAGTTCGAATTCCAATTTTTCAACTTTTTGTTTGTATACTTCTAGTTGTTTTGATAAACTAACGTTAGAACCCTTCAATTTAGATTTCATTCTTTCTCCTAAATATAGTGTCCTGTAATGGTCTAGAGAAGTTCGTAATGCTTTTAATTTAGTAGAGTAGGTTGGCTTATTTGATTAACAATTGTCTGCTCTGTTTATCATCTACCACTAAGTCAGCTATGTACTTGTCACTCACCTCATTACCTATTGAATCGTATATATATATATATATATATATATATATATATATATATATATATATATATATATACATATAAATATCTATATAATGAAAAATATTTCCGACTTCATAATATGCGCTGTTCATATATACATATATATATATATATATA
Organism: Linnaemya tessellans; assembly: GCA_951800035.1. NCBI lineage: Eukaryota > Metazoa > Arthropoda > Insecta > Diptera > Tachinidae > Linnaemya > Linnaemya tessellans. The sequence goes on along the minus strand of OX637533.1, from coordinate 38,544,395 downwards.
TATATATATATATATATATTTATATATATGGTTTTATTGTCAAAATATATTTACTAGTCTTCTTCTTTCCTTGAAGAAAATTTTTATTATGTGAATAACAGCGATTGTGCAACAGTATTTGCAAAAACAATTAAATATATTTATTTATTTTAGTTATTTCACAATTGGGTTTTTCACATTTTTGTTTCTTTTTTTCGCATAAGCTTACAAACACTTCTATAATAAGTGTGTTCAAGGTATATTATCCATCCAGAAATGTCAAAATACTAGTTTGACATACAAATCTGTTTGACAATAAAAGAACATATTACTTCGCCTTCGCCGCGAGTCTACCTTTTATTGACATACCTTGGGTAGTACCTTGGTTAGGAATATTGCGTGGTGGCCAAGGCGAATTGATAACAGGTAGTATCGACAGCTCCTTTAAGAATTTTTTGCCACTTTCGTGGCATTGTATTTATAGTATGTATTTATGGTCTTCTTTTTTCTCACAATCATATATGTGTGTGTAAGATATATTACACTTTTTTTATGGTTTAAATATAATTTTAAGGTATTTAAAACAATTTCCAACTTTTTGTTACAAGCACATTTGTGTATGCATTTGAATTATTCATCCTCAAATGTCAAAAAACACGCTTTTGCAATTGAGATAAGAAAGTAGTTAGACAATAAAAGAAAGTATGTTTGAAGCGAATTTGGGCGCGAGTCTACCTGCTATAGTTGTACCCAAGGCAAATCGATACCAGCAGTGCGATTCTGTAACTTTAAACAATAATAGACATTGTTATATTGTCAACCTAAAATGTTGTTTGCAGTAACGATTTTGCTATTCTGTAAATAACAAATAACAACATTGGCAAAATTTTATATCAAGTGGCATCGCTGTGAAAATACATGTCAAAAAGCGAAAATAAGAAAAGAAAACAATACAAAAACAGTGCCGCCAAAGCAAAAAGCACATTTTCCTTCAACAAAGTTTTTGTAACGTAAGTATAAAATAATTACATATGTATAATTAATGATAAATGTAGAATAATCTACTTAACCCTAATTTACTAACCCTTTTATATACCCCTTAAACCCTAACCATTCGTCGATACGAAAAACACTTATAATATATGTTTCTCAAATTTTTAATAAATATTTATATTTAGTCAGTAAATTATCAAAATAAAAGTTTTAAACATATATATTTTTTGTAATTCAATTCAACAAAAAACAGTATTTTTCGAGAACACTGTGATATCCAATTTTGTGTTCGTCTTTTCGACGAAGGTTATGGTTGCAGCGTTAATATATTTTTTATGGAATGGATTCTCATTCTGCCCCAAAAAGATGCCGTGTCCCCGCAGAACAATTAAATTTCATGGTGGGTCTGCAAGGGTCTAGCCGGAAGACGATTCAAAAAAATGCTCGGGAAATTGGAAACTCAGAAAAAGTGGACAGAGTTAACGGAAACGTTAAATAGTCTTGGAGGTGCAGTAAGTCTGTGGAGCAATGGTACAATATAAGTATCCCATAAAATTATTTTTTTGTTTGATGGTGCTACAACTTAAAAAATTTTAAAAATTTCTTAGGCTTGGGAGTACTTGAAATCACGCACAAGCAATAAAGTACGTGATCGCAAAAGGCGTTAACTGGTAATAAGCCACTAACAGTTGAACCAGTCTCTGAAATGGAGAAAAAAAAAATACTGTCATTGGTTGGACAGGAATATGTTGAAGGTAGTAGAATTGTTGCTGAAACTGAACGTTCCTGAAACTGAAGTAAGTTGCCAGAAAGAAATTGGATTTAAAGATAGATTATATATAATACCTTTCTATTTAGGAACTACAACTGCGTCTTGAAGAAGGAGAAGAAATTTTGTTGAAAATACACCTTCTGCCAAAAGTACCCCGCAACGAAGCAATAGAAGAAATCGGAGCAACGCAAATGATTTGCAGGACAAATTTTTAAATATTGCTGAACAGCAAGCCAGTGCCTTAGAGGTATGTAAATTTTAAACTCGCATTTATAAATATCATAGAGTAATTTCATTACCATTTTTTATAGTTGTTAGTTCAATCAAATGCTGCAAATACTGAGGCCATAGAAATGATGGCAAAAGCTATTCAAACCATCGGGAAGGGGCTTAAACAAGTAAGCGAAGCTTTCAATAATGTAGCTAATGCTATTAACAAAATTTAATTATGTCAATATTTGTATGTTTATAAACTGAAGTTCCTTTTTTTGATTGTTGTTTTAAGTTTCATTTATTTGTTGGTTTTTGTTAATGTGTTGTTTTAAGTTTTATTTATTTTTTGGCTTTTGTTAATGTATTGTTTTAAGTTTTATTAATTATTTGTTTTTTGTAAATGTAATGTTTCAATATTAGAAATCAAAATTTTCTTTTATAGTTAGTTTATTGTTTTTAGTTTTAAGAAATGAAGTGCCTTATTTTATTTTTATATACACTTATATTACTTACTTAATTTTTTGAAATATAATTAATTAATAAAGACTGATGGAAAGGACTGGAAGAATACCAACAATTTTGTTTGTTTTTATAAAAATCATATATATTTAAGAAGTAAAACATATTAGAATACATATTATTTATGTACATACATACATACTACATATTTAAATGCGTGCTTTTTCCTTTTTTGCACGTTATATTTTTAAAACAATATTTAATAGTATTTCTATTTTCAACTAAAATTATTAGAAATAATTCGTTCTTGCACACTATTTGCTGTTGATGATGACGCTTCTTCCGCAACATAGGGGCTTACCAGTGGCTCTATCCACTCATTATCTATTTAGGTTCTCTGTTCACTCAAATTTATGTTATGAAGGACTGCGCAAGCGTTGACAATTTTTCCTGCGAAACCTGGCTCATACAAAAGGGATCTCTGTTGAAACAAACACCTACAAGTTGCCTTTAAAACACCAAAGAGCCTCTCAATTGGGTTTCTTGCTTTGCACAAAGCCTCATTCTATCCCTCTGGTTTGTTTAGCAGAGGAGTCATTAGCCATGGCTCTAATGGGTAACCTAAGTCACCTACAAATATATACAAGCACACATTTTGTAAACATATTTTATTTTCATATAGTTCATTATTTTTTAAACACAAAAACTTACCAATAGGAAACATACGATTCCCATTTTCGTTGCATTACTCGTCGTACTGCACTACAGCTCCAGATATATGAATCATGCCTAGCTCCCGGGTATTTAGCATTAACATTTAGAGTTTTTAGATTCGGATATCATATTTTTGATTAATATTGCTATGAGAAATTATTGAAAAAATATTAATTAAAGCCAAATTTGCCGTTTGATGGAATGATAGCTGTGATGATTGACATAAGCCTCATGATTTTTTGGTGCTAGTATTGAAACATGTGTACAATGAACAGCACCAATTGTACCTCCTACAAAAGACGACGATGAAGCAGCAAAAACTCTTTTTGCTTCTTGACGCTCCGTTTGAGTCATGGGAAACTTTAAATATTTACAAAACGACGTCATTTGTAGCATCCGTCACGCGTTGTATGGAACGGCTAAACGAAGATTGGGACATTGATAAACCCCACTCTTTACCTACCGGGTGTTGGTAGCATCCTGTGGCGTAAAATCTAAGACTTGCTAGAACCTAAAAAAGATAAATGCAGACTGTATTTGTATATTTACTAATGTATAATTATTGAAATTTTACGACTGTCTAACTCAGAAATTATTTCTTCTGTTAACTCCGGAGTTAACCTATAAAGCTTTCGGAACTCACTCTGTGGTAGATGAAATGTGTTATCCATTTCTCTAAGTAAACGGGGTTTTGCCCTTTGTTGACTTATCCCAAATATTAAAAAAACATTTTTTAGTTTCACTTTCTAATTTTTTAAGTCAATAAAACAAAAATGTGTATTGTTTCGCTAAATTAAGCAACTTACAGACAATTGTGGTTTATTAAACAAGCAACAGCTGACTCAAAAAATAACAAGTATATGCCACTCAGGTTATACATAAACTCCCGAAAATGGAGTGAGAATCAGACAAGCAAAACCATAGGATTAGAATTTTATATATATGTATTTGGGGTATGCACACTTCGTGATATTTTGTCATAAAGTCATAATATTTTAGACCAGTTTAAAAGAGTTGTTGTTGTGCTGCATACAAAATAGTCATAAAATAATAGCACTCTTTCAGGTATATTTATGTTTTGTAATAAAATACACAGAATACCCAAAAGTGACCGCTCAATTTGGCCCGTATCAGATTTTCCTTGTTCGAAGTCAAGGCGAGTACAATAGATATAACATTGTGATGTTTTACGTATGTTAGAAGAAATGGGTATACATATCCAGCTTTGAACACACGTTTTACAATTTTAAGCAAACAATGGTGGATGAAAATAAAACAAAAATTTACTTTTAGGGAGAAAATATTAAATAATTAATTCAAATAAGTGTTGAATGTTTTTAAACTGTTTATAAACTTTAAACAAAGCTACCAAAACTCCCAAATAGTGGCTGTCAATGATGTTAAGCAATCAACATAAAAACGTGCCCATATATCCAATGAATTGAATTTCAAACATTACATTTGTTTTAAATTTTTAAGAATATTAGTGCTCGAAAAAGCAATTAATTACGAAATGATTAAATAAATAATAATGAAATACCTAAATCAAAGAAAATCGTTGCATTGACCACCACTTACTCAGGTTGGATATTTGAAATGTGGCTAAATTGTAGAAGTTGCAGGCACAAAAAAGGATCTCAATAGTGATTAAAAATATAACAAAATATTTGATAAAACTTAAGCTATGTACACACGGTTGTCAGATCTTACAATATTGTCAGAAAATTTTTCAGAAAATATCTAACAACCGTGTGAATTTACAATTTTTGTGTTGCAACGTTGTCAGAAAAAGCATTGTAAGACCATAATATTGTCAGACATCTTACAATCGTGTGAACACTCCACATTGCTATTATTAGATGATTGCCAGACATTGTAAGCTCATTTTTTTTGTCAGATGTGTTTAAATTAATGCATCTGACAATGGTACCATTGTAAGTGAAATATTTCTATTGGCAACACTGTACATAAATATTAAAAAACCAAAACTTCATATTAATATACTTAAAAAAATAAAAACAAACAAAAGGCAAAATGGACACCGAAATTTCAATTGATGAAAGCTGCAACATAGATTGGAAATATGATCCAATGGACTTGCTTGTTGTTCAGTCGCCAACCGGCTCTGAAGGGGGCAAAAAATCAAGGCCCAAACAAAATTCCTACCGCAAAAAGGTGGAATCCGAGTGGTCACATGAAAATATACTTAAACTTATCGAGGAAGTTGAGGTGCGTCGAAGTTTATGGGATGCTGGTTGCGCTGAATATAAACTTCCCAAAGATGTTTTATGGCAAGAGGTCGCAGATACCATTCAGGTAAGTTTGAATGATTGCAAAGGCAAATGGACAAATCTCCGCACCTCTTTCAAATGTAATTTGGAAAAATTGAGACGGAAAAAGTCAGGGCAAGGCACTGATGAACAATTTCAAATTGCTTGGAGATACTTCAAGCCTATGATGTTTTTGGAGACCACAAAAGTGCGCCAAACTACGCAATCCACTTCCTCTATGCAATTGGTAAGTATTAAATGCATTTGGAAATAAAGTGTACATACATATGTATGTATGTACATATGAAAATGAATATCGTTTAATATATTTTCTATTACAGGAATCGGCAACCACAGATGAGTCGATAATATGTGATATGGAAGTGACGGATGAACTAGGATCAATTGCACAATGCACGCCGGGGCAAAAACGAAATCGCAAAAGCGGACCAAAAACGTCATCAACACCATCATGCTCTGGGCCCAAAGATGATCTGAAGGAGATGGCTATAGAGGCACTGCAATCATTGCACCGTAGTGACTCTCAACCGAAGGATACATTCACGGCTTTTGGAGAGTATATTGCAGCCGAGTTGAGAAATCTGCCGCCAGAATCAGCTGCATTCGCAAGAGCAAAATTAAGGGGTGCATTCAATGACATATTGGATGAGGTGTCCTTGATGGTATATGTATTATAATTTTCTTATATTCCGCTTTATTCTAATGTACTTTTAATTACTGTATCATCCAATACAGGTACCACAGCATCAAAGATAGTAAATATGACAGCGCAAATAAAAAATTACACTGCGAAAGGAACAAAAGCATATCGTTGGTCTCAAGTAGAAAGTCCCTAACTCAAATAATCTCAATTTTACTGGAGAAGGTAAAAACATAATAGAAACTGTAATATTCAATATGTAACTTTTTTGTAAAAGTGTTATTTTTTACACTATTGCTGTACATTTTTATGACGAGGTGTGTTTGTGTGAAATGTATTGGAATTACTGAAAACTAAATTTCGTAAAAATACGAGTTAGGGCTTTTCTACTTGAGACCATCGATTTCAAAATGCAACGGGCTAAAATATAACATATACATAGATATTTATGAAACAAAAATTAAAACGTAAATATTTGCAGACAAAAATTAAACATAAAATTTTTTTCCAATATTGCCATCTACATACATACATATTTAAAAGAACAAATAACTAAACCGTTTCGAGATGCATAGGCAGAAATAAAATAATACATATGTATATAAAAGATCAAAACCAAAAAGGGTTGAACATTTATATGCACTTGTACAAGTTTTATTTCTGCCTTTGAATCCTATAACGGTTTAGTTATTTGTTCTTTTAAATATGTATGTATGTAGATGGCAATATTGAAAATAATTTTTATGTTTAATTTTTGTCTGCAAATATTTACGTTTTTATTTTTGTTTTTTTATAACCTTTTTTATTCGCGCGTAAATGGAATTTACTACCTCTTGCCATAAAAGATATTTAGGAAGTTTATATTCAGCGCAACCAGCATCCCATAGACTTCATCGTAACTCAACGTCCTCGATAAGTTTCAGTACAAAACTTGTAGACATTTTACATATGTACATATAAAAGTGCCTGTTAATTTTTGAAGGTTTTGGTTTTTTATATTCATACGTATGTACATAGATAGCAATACTCAAAATAGTTTTTATGATTAATTTTTGCCTGCTGGATTGGCATGCTTTTGTTATTTGTTTCCCTTTTATATGTATGTATTATAAGCATATGTAAGCATATCTATTTCGAAATACTATTTTTTTTCTTTAATATGTTTTAGTTTTGTTTTTGGTTTTAGTTTTCTATATACATATGTAAATAAGTATCTTTGAATTTTGAAATGCGTTTTGTTTGGTTTTTTATATACACCCACACATGTATACTATGTTTTTGGTTTTGTTTTTTGTAAAAATAATTTTTAAGTTGAATGTAAGCACGGATCTCAAGCTACAATGTGCCTTTAATAAATATGCATGTACCTAGTATAAATTTAAATAAATAATTTATTGTTTTCATACTTACTTTAACGTGATATTTTTAATTGTTATAAATAAAATATAGCGGGTATAATTCGTTTTAAACATACATATGTATGTTAAAGTTTAGTTAAGGAAATTGTTTTATAATGTTTTTACAGCTTATACATATCGTCATATAAAATGCAAAAGGGCCAACCAACATATTTAAAAAATGTTGAGGAGAGGTAAAAAAGTAAATAACAAGCGAACTATAGTGGTTATAAAAACTAGTTTTTCTGGTTAGTATCATTAATTAATGATACTATTCCGAAAAAAACAGTTTTTGCTATCACAATAATTTGGTTTTTATTAACTTCTTATCCCTCCAGAAAATGTTTTAATAATTAATTTAAAAATTTGTTTGTCCATTTGCATAGAAATGGATTAATATTTGGAAAAATTAAAAAATATATTATTTGTGTGTACTGAAAATCCAATTCACCTTCTTCGACGAAATAGTCTGTAAATTCTTTTTGGACATCTTTGGCATTGAAAGTGTCATTACGTGGTCTTTGCAATGGATAGGTACATTGGATTTCCCGCCGCTTCTTCGCTAGCCAATCACCCGGTATAAGTGCGCCGTTACCATCGTAATTGTCAAATGCATTGGCCGGAGCATACTTTTTTTTATTTGTTGTGATTAAAAAGTTGTGGAGCACGCAACACGCAAGCGTCACTTCTTTTGTTTTTTCCGGATTCAGGCATATTGGTTTGCGCAGTACCCCGAAACGTGAACACATGATGCCAAACACATTTTCAATAATACGGCGAGCACGACTTAGCCGATAATTGTAAACGCTTTGTACCATAGTAAGACCTCGTTGGCTATATGGCTTTAATAGATTAGGTCGCATAGCGAATGCATCGTCAGCAACGAGCACGTACGGAACAGGTTGCTGTCGACCGGGTAGTTCTTTAGGGGGTGGCAAACATAGCTGGTTAGTATCCAGCGCTTGACCAAATGTGCAACGATTAAATACACCACCATCAGAAAACCGGCCATTACGACCTACGTCAACATAAAGAAACTTATATTCCGCGTCAGCAATACCCATTAATATGATGTTATGTGTACCCTTGTAGTTATAAAATATGCTGCCAGCATTGGCTGGTGCATCCATCACGATATACTTTCCATCCACTGCTCCAATACAGTTAGGAAATTGCCACAATTCATCAAATTTATCAGCAATAGCTTCCCAATCATCTGTTTTTTTTTTGGCGTCTAGAAATATATGTACATATTTAATCAAAATCCGTTTTTGCATGAATAAAATAAATTTACACTGAGATACGTGCCCACAAGCACTTTGTAAATGGCATCCAAAATAGGTATTGCAGTGACCGAAAGTTCTCGCCAGTAGCTAGGTATCGTAGGGTTAGCACGAGTCGCTCACCTGCTGCAATGCTTTTGCGCATGTTGGTATCTTCTTTTTGAATATGTGGTGTCACTAAGCTCAGAAGATTATCAAATTGTTGTGAGTCCATTCGCAAAAAATTGCGAAACAACTCCGGCTCGCCAGTTCGTAGTTGGATGAGCAATTTAGCATAAAATCCCTCCTGGTGGCGATGAAGCACCCAATCCTTCACCCAAACTTTTCGACGTTTTTTTGCTATTTTGTCTTCATCGTCGCTACTTTCTAATACATACACAGCTAAAATTGTTGCAATTGCTTTTTTCTGTTCCATGATAATTAATATTTCCACTTTTCCAATATAATATAAACACACAATTTATAGTTAATAATTTCTGTCAAATGTTTTGACGGTTCTGGCAATCTGTAACAACTCATCTGGCAATTTTTGCCATACAACAGTCTGACAACCGTGTGAAATGACAATTTTTGTTGGCAGATAAATTTATGGTCTGACAATGAAATTGTATGGTTTTCTTACAATCGTCTGAACAGACAATTTACCTTTTGCTAACAATTTTTAATTGTCAGTACGTTGCCAGAATATTACCAGATCTTACAATATTGTAAGATCTGACAACCGTGTGTACATAGCTTTAGTCTTTAGTGCATTCAAATGGGCGATTAAGGCTGCTAAATGAACTTGTCGAAACAAAAAATTAATTGCAAATCAGAGGTACAATTTATTTAATCTAAACGAAGTTATTGAACTCCATATTGGAGAACTACAAGGGGTGAAAAGGAAGAGTGTATAAAATGTAAATATTTCAATCTTTATCACAATTTATATGAAAATTTTGATCAAAGTTTGTATAGCTCTGTCTGAGTCACGGTACTTACAAAGAATTTGCTGATGAAAATGAGTCCTTCAGTGATGTGATGATTGTGATGGAATATAAAGTGTTAAAACGTAACGTGTTTCAATCGTCATAGAAACTCTATACGTGGTGGCTTTGATTCAATATTGAATATCATTACCTACTAATTGATTTGCAGGACACATGCTAAGAGCAAACATACAAGTGCTAATTGTGTGGTAAAAAACATATAATGTAAAATTTAAAGTGAATGTGTAATTGTGAAAAATCAGTGGCGGCACAGCTTTGAAGCTGGTAAAGCGCAGAGAATATTAACAAGAGCAACAAGGGAAAAAGGCTTAAGCGCAAGGAAAGTTATGCCATCTACATTTACGAAGTTGTGAAGCAAGAATCCCATCAAAGGTCATGAATATGATGAGCAGGTTTTTTAATGATATTTTTGAGTGCATTGCTGCCGAATCATCGCGATTATTTCACTACAACCAGCGTTCAATAAAAGGAATATGTAAGTACAATCCATAATACATAAAACCATTATTTAAAAAAAAAAGAAAAAAACACAAACAGCCCTTTTCAGGGCTACAAAATGAATTTCAAAAAGAGATAGTAAATTTTGTGTCTACAAACAATAAAACAATTTTATATAGTGAAATGTTTTGTATCGGGGTAAATTGAGTTCTAGTTTTAAATATATTGTAGCCCTTAAAATGTCCTTTTTTACTTGATTATTAGTTCTTACAATTAATATAAAATTGTTGACAAACATTTGTTTAACTCTTTCAGAGTCAGGGTACCTACAAAGAACTTGCTGATGAAAAAAGAATTTTTTGAAGTCATCTTTAGCGATGTCCCAATTGTGATGATTTCTCGACCGACAACTTTGATGACACTATAAGCTGCTAAAAAGACACTATAAGGTGTTAACATGTATCAATCGTCCTAGAGAAATTTTACGTGGTGGCTATGATTCAGATGACTCCACTATTAAATTGTGTTAATTAATTCGCAGTGTCATGTAAATGAGTAAGAGGAAATATGCATATGCTTTATTTATTATGTGGTTAAGTACATATAATGTTATATGCATTTGAAGTGAACATGTAGCTGTGAAAAATTACTCCTGATATCAGTGTTAAAGCAGCAAAGAAAGTTGGTAAAACGCATAAAAATATTAGCAAGAGCGGGAAGCGAAAGAGATTTGTGGCACCTACATTTACAAAGTTTTGAAACAAGTACACCGGATCCTGGCATCTCATCAAATGTCATGAATAGTTTTATTAATGATATTTTTGCGCGCAGCGTTCAATAATTATCAGTCGTGAAATTCAATTTGCTGTCCGTCTACTGTTGCCCGGTGAATTGGCTAAGCATGCTGTCAGGGAAGATACTAAAGGCATAACCAAATATACCAGGTCCAAGTAAATCCAATTAATGTTTATTTTAACAAAAAAAGAGCCCTTTCCAGGGCTACAAAATGAATTTCAGAAAGAGTTAGTCAATTTTGTGTTTATAAATCAATCACAGAAGATACTATGTATTGGGTGTTTTTTATTGAGGTATAGAACTTTAAGTTGGCATCACTTTTTTAACTGGCGGCCATTTTGTCAGCTGTCAAGTGATTAATATTTAGTTTGGTTTGCCATTTCATCATGAACAGGTTGACAAAAGAACAACGCTTGCAAATCGTGCAAATTTATTTCGAAAGTAATGGTTCAGTTCGCGAAGTTTACCGCAAGCTCCGTCCATTTTATGGTCGACATAATCGTCCATCAGAGCAATTAATTCGGTTAACCATGGATCGTTTTCGCACTACGTTTACTCTATGTGATAATACGCATCCGCAGAGACGTCGAACAGTGCGCACCGAAGAAAAAATTGCCGCTGTAGAGCAAAGTGTTGAAGAGGACCCGAATGAATCGATTCCCCACCGTGCACAGCAATTGGAGCTTTGTCCATCAACTTTATGGAAGATTTTGCGCAAATGAATGTGGTTGAGTTGTGGTTACAACAAGACGGCGCTACATGCCACACAGCGCACGTCACAATCGATTTATTGAAGGAAACATTCGATGAGCGCATAATTTCGCGGAATGGACCTGTCAATTGGCCACCAAGATCGTGTGATTTGACACCATTGGATTATTTTCTTTGGGGATATGTGAAGTCGCTCGTCTACGCCAACAAACCAGAAACGTTAGGGGACTTGGAAGCCAACATTCGTGGCGCTATTGCCAACATACGGCCCCATATGCTCGAAAAAGTGGTTGAAAATTGGACCTGTAGAATTGGCTTTATTCGAGCCAGCCGCGGCGGCCACATGCCCGAAATCATATTTAAACATTAATTGCATAAAATTATCCTTCCAATAAAGCCAAATTGATGGACATTAAAACGATTTTCTTGTGTTTTATTTCAATTCGAAGTTCTATACCTTTAAGAAAAACACCCTGTATAAGTAAGTATACATACTTAGATAGTTCTCTTTTTTAATATTTTATGGCTATTAAAGGATATTTTTATTGGAAATAAAGCACATATGTAGGGAAAGGTGTCATTGTGAATGTTATTTCTGCTTATTAAAATACATAAGACATTTATTTATGATTTATATATGTTTATATGTAGATTGTAATATTTTGATGCTTTGTTTGTTGTGGTTTAAGTACGTTTGCAATTAAAGTGCAGACTTAAATTTAATTTGCAATTAGCTCACGACGAACAAGGCATACATATATTTAATTAATTTAGCTGAGACAGTATCTCACACCAATTACATTAAATATTATGTAAAAAGAACATTTTGAAAGCAATTTATTTTTATGCGGTTTTTTTCGATGCTATAGACCTTTAAGCTGTTGTGCTTTGGGTTTAGTTTACTTTTATTTTGTATAATAAATCATAGCTTATACGTAATTAGTGATAGCACATTTGTAAATCATATATAGCCCAATGGGGGTCGATTTAATTTAACCCTAGAATGGTAAACATATTTTTTAGCTCTTTAATGGTAAACATTGCCTGTGAGGCGGCTAGTATAAAAAACACATATTTTATTTAAAAATAAACAAAATTTTATTAAAACAAAAACCAAAACATATTTATTCAATGTTTAGTAACAAAAACCAGTTCATTTTATAAATATCTTAAACCTATGCCATACTTTTTTGATCACATATCGTAATCACTAATTCCAAGAGATCGTTTAAAAAAAAGCTCCATTCGAGATTAAAAAACCTATTGTATCTTATTGTCCTGAGATCAAATTAGCATTTAAAAAAATAATACCAAGCTTTTAAGGGGAAAAAAACTGTCCACACCAAAATGAATTTTGTAGTTTTTCAAACTATTTTTTTGCGTCACATTGCCAACAGTTTGGCGATCTGTGCTCTAAACAGTATGTTTGCTTGCATTTTGCACAGATATATACGCTCATACGTTTTGATTTCGAAGGACAGAAATCACATTTTCATCGTTTGCCCTTTTTTATGCCTGGTTCGTCTGCATAATCGTCAGTGTTATGACCAATAGTGTTATGTATTGCTGCATGAACTCTTTTTTGCATACGCGGCCCATCTTCCAAACGAGTAGCGCACCAGACTGTACTTACATAGGTCCTTGCTTATTTTCTTGAGGTATTCTCTTCTGGACATCGCCTTCATTTTCAAAACTTCACAATTGGATACATAAATTACATAACTGTTGAGTAGAGCCATATTCAACATTCCATAGAACATACAAAGCGGCCAACGCTTGGTCTTGCGACTACAGCTTGAATGGCCACACATCTGATCAAAAGTATCCACAGCACCTTTTGTTTCTTTATAGGATTGTTTTATTACTGGCTTACCGGAAATGGCTTGTCGTGCATTGAAGAGAGCAAAAGAACCGTTTATTGAGGCTTTGGCTTGTAGTTAAGAAGAGTGAGACTTTCATGGAATCCAAAAAGAGATGTGCAAACAGGACGTGACGAATTGTGTTTGAACTCCGCAGGAATTTCTTGCTTATTACTTCGAATTGTTCCAATGAAAGTAAGGTATGGTGGTTGAAGCAACAGCTCAGCTAGCGGGATAGATGTAAACCAGTTATCGGCAGTCAAATTGCGATTCGTCCCATGTATAGTTTTTGTAAGCAGTTTACAATAGTAAGAGCCCAATGGATCTTTTATAGCTGCACTACTATTTTTTCCCAAATATGGTGAGGCATCAATCAAATATTTTGATCTTACATCGCACACTAAAACAATCTTTATTCCATATTTGGCGGGTTTATTAGGAATATACATACGGAATAGGCAACGTCCCCTGAACGCCAAAAATTGCTAATCTATTGTTACGTACGAGCCTGGTTTATGCAGATCTCTACACTGCTTGATAAAAATTTCCCAAATATACCGAATAGGCGCAAACTTATAGGCTTTTTTTCTATCATCGCGAGTGCTACGATCATCGAAATGTAGACACCTAATAAGAAACTCAAATCGTTTACAGCTCATTGCAGCAATATTTTGGGATCCACAAATCTTACGATCAAACAGTTCATCAGATGACAGGTGATTATTTTTCAACGCACCGCTCGATATTAGTATGCCAAGAAGAGCACGAAATTCTTTTGTTGTGGCATGTGATGTAGTTCATAGCTTTATACTTGGTAGCTGCTTGGTCAATAAATTCATTAGTGCGCGAAAGTACTTCATCCATCAATTCAGAAGTAAAAAACAGTTCGAAACACTTCAGGGGTCTACAATGCCCTTGGCTTCTCCTTTTGGCCTTGACAAAATATGTACTATATTTCTGGAGGGAGTTCTGTTCGAAGAAGACGGTGCCGTGGACTAAATATATTTATTCTTTCCTCTCATAACCAATTCCGATGGTGTAAGAAGCCATTTCTCAGATTGTAATTCAATTTGCGACATGCTTACATCTTCCTGGACATGAGTCTATGTGGATTGTACATCACTTTGATAAGAGACATCAATATTCTGCATGTCATCGTCTAAATCAGCGAGGTAAGTTGGGTCGGCCTCACTATCGTCTGAATCAAAGTCAACTTCTAAGTCGTCGTTATGTTCACTTCCATTTTCCGATATCTCGTCCAGCCATCTTTGTATATGCGCTTCAGAAGCAGTCATTATAAAAAACTAAAAAGATTATATGCACACTCTAATTTTTAGCAAAAAAAAAGAACAAACTATTATGTCCAAAAAATTCACCTTTATTCGTAAACTTCGCCTCACAAGCGACTCACATATGTATTATTCGGCAACGAAGCGAAGTAAAACAGAGAACGTGTGTGCGCAACCTCGTACAACACTCAACTGAGTTGGCACGAGCGCATGCTTAAGTAGGTGTAAGCGATCAGAAAATATCGTTAAAAAAAATATTGTTTCGCCTCACAGGCGATGTTTACCATTCTAGGGTTAATTAATAAAAAAAAATGTTTATAAATTTACGATGTGTAGGTTTCCACACCACCCTGGAGGTACTACACTTAGTGCGTTCCCAATTTTTTTAATGGCTGGCATCCCCAATAGGCCTAAACCATTTTTAAATAGAAAAATAAAAGATAACAAAACTACTTCAACGACAATAAAACAAACAAAGCAAATTAAAGTTTAAAATAAAAATAGGAATAATTCAAGTCTTATAGTATATATTGCACATAAATTAACTTAAACAATTCAATACACAACGTAAATGAAGAAAACAAGATGCCACATTTTTTGGTTTTAACAAGATTTTTGGTATGTATGCTATGAAAACCAGTTCAGCAGCTGATGAACAATATTTTAACAAGATTTTTTGTTTTGTTTACAAAAAGGTGGTGTACGTGTGAGCACAATTTTTTTTTTGTTGAGAGTGTATGTGTTAGCATTTGTTTTGATAGTACTTGTGGTATTTTTATATAATTTCAAGTAACTCTAAAACTAAGCTGGGTATACATATGGCGCTACCTTTATTCGAAAGGTCGCTAAATTACGCGTCGTTATCAATAACTTTCATATTCGGGAGTGCTTTGTGAAAAAAGTTATAAGTGCAACAAAATTTGCATTAGTGTAAAAAAGCGAAAAAATCTTATATTAGTTTCGTGATAATAACACAAAAACTGTGTCGGGTATACATATGAGTTACCCTTATTCGAAAGGGAGCTAAATTACGCGTCGATATCAATAATTACCTTATTCGGATGTGCTTTGTGAAAAAAGTTATAAGTGCAACAAGATTTGCATTAGTTAACATAAAATGTAATAATACAGTGTATAATTTAGGTTTTTAGAAACTTTGCAGTGTATGGTGAGATATGCCGTTTCATTTTCAGTTGTTCCTAAGGAATGTCTGTTATCATAAACTGTTTAGTATGGTAGCACTAGTTTTTATTCCATGATGGCTGCCACATGCCCACATTACCCAAGCGAAAATTAATATATAGACATACTTGCCAAATAATTCCTCTCTAGTGGCCCAAGTGACTCCTCTAACAGGAGTGAACCAACATTCCAAATCAGATTTACAATTTAAGTTAATATAAACGCAATTATTGAACGAACTGCATATTAAAGGACAAAAATTGTTAAATATGGAAAAGCAAGCATGCATAAAAATTTAAGTATTTCACTGTGTTACAATTAATATAAAAATGTTGATCAAAATTTACATGTCTTTCAGAGTCATGGTACCTAAAAAAAATTTTATGATGAAAAAGAGTTCTTTGAAGTCATCTTCAGCGATGTGCCAATTGTGATGATTTCTCAACCGACATGCTTAAGTGGAGAATAGCAGTGTTAAAGGGTAACGTAAATCCAGCGTCCCAGAAAATCCCTACGTGGTGTCTATGGTTCAGATGACTTCAATATTGATTAATTAATTTGCTTGATACTTACAAGTGCTTTGTTGATTGTGTGGTAAGGTACATACATATATCATATGCATTTATAGTGAATATATAATTGTGAAAAATGGCTCTAACAACAGTGGTAAATTCCAATGAATGTTCATTTTAACAAATAATCAGAGAGAAAACTCTATCAGCCCTTTTCAGGGCTACAAAATGAATTGCAAAAACAGGTAAAAGATTTTGGGTCTACAAATATAAACGAATTTTATATTGTGGAATGTTTTAGGGTGTTTGTAAAATGGAAAACGAATTAAGCGCAAGGAAAGTTATGCCATCTGCATTCACAAAGTTTTGAATCAAGTACATCCGGATACTGGCATCTCATAAAAGATCATGAATAATTTTATTTATGATATTTTAAAGGGCATTACTGTCGAAGCATCACATATATCTCACTAGAAGCGTTTAACAATTATGATTCGTGGAATTCAATTTGCTGTTCGCATAGTGTTGCCTGGTGAATTGGCTAAACATGCTGTCAGTGAACTAAATGCCAATGAATGTTGATTTTAACAAAAAACCAAAAAGAAAACACAAACAGCCTTTTTCAGGGCTACAACATGAATTTAAAAAAGAGGAAGCCGATTTTGTTTCTACAAAAAATTATAAAATTCTTTTATTAAAAAATTTTATATTGTGAAAGGTTTTGTTTCAGGGTGTTTTTAAACTGAGCTCTTTTTTTTAAATATGTATATTGTAGCCCATAAAAGGGCTTTTGTTTATTCATACATTAATTTAGAATTTTTTGCGGTGTTTGGGACAGCTTCTACGTTCACTATTGTGGCTGCTGTATAAATTGCGGCGGTGGAAAATATTGTGCCTGCTGAATATATTCTACCTGCAAAATATATGAAGGCTGCTAAATATATTGGTTCTGGTACGTACATATGTATATGGCGGCTGTTGTTGGAGATATTGAGGCAGCTGTTTATATGCTGGTTGCTGCATATATTGCGGATATTGAACATATTGAGGATGAAGATATTGCACCAGCTGTGGTTGCACTTGCTGTGGTTGCACTTGCTGTAGTTGCACCAGCTGTGGTTGTGGTTGTACTTGCTGTGGTTGCGGTTGTATTTGGGCCGAAGATGGGTTCGGCGTCCGTTGCCTTGGCTGATATTCCTGAAAACAAAATATTTAAATCATTATTAAATTACTTGTTAAATAACTTACTCTTCCCCTTCCACCATTTTTCCCACGAAGGTAAAAACGTCTTCCTTTAACCCTTTGATGTCAGAATTAAAGTGGGCGTGGCAAAAAATATTTTGGGTAAGTGAAGTTATTAATTGAGGCCTTAATATGAACTGATAGCAATTTCAAGACTCTATGACTTGATTTTACCGTTATGAAATGTTGCCTATAGGCAACATTGAGCCATGGTGATACATTTCAAAATACGAAGGAATATTGATATTTATTTTTTTTATTCATTTTGGATAAATTTTATGAGTGGTATGAAGCAAAACAATTCTTTTGTGGGTTACAGCATAAGTGTACCTTACATTTGGAACATATTGATTTTGGAATCCCGGTTTGGCATAACCTACACCTTCCTTTTGCTCCCCAGTCAACCCAATGACCTACTTGATCAAGTCGCATGGATTTTGGAGGTTCTGATACGTATGATCGTTTTGTTGATGATGACGGAGTCTGTGACGAAACGTTTGATGTATTAGATGGTGCTGGAGACGCCGGGGACGATGGATCTGAATCCATGCCTGAAAGGGCTGCTGAGGGACGACGTCTTTTGCGTTGATTTACTGGTGTGATATCAGACGCGTGTAGAAGCTCGTTTGCTATCATCAATTGAAAGTTCAACAATGACATGTGTTTTGTTTTCCCCTATTGATTTTTTAGGTCCCTTATATACAGCAACCACCTATTGACTACTGCAGTGCTGAGGCACCAGTAAATAAGACGCATATACCATTTCTTGGAACGGTGGTTGATTTTGTAAAGCTCTAGCAACATGTCAGCTAGGTCTACGCCTCCCATATACTTGTTATAACAACTAACAATAGCAGGTCTAGGTATATTGACGTACCTTTTTTCTTTCCGACACCAGCGTTTGCATTCTGAAACCGGGTTTTCAGCAATGTAATTCGATATAAGCTGAACACCCTTGTTGTCGTACCAGCGGCTTCAAATTTAAAATCGTAGGATCCACGACCCTTTTTCATGAGTTTCTTTTCACTCGTAAGGCAACAGTTTTTCATTCGGTTGCTTCGAATTGTTGCTGCTGCTAAAATACCTTTCTACTTCAGGGCATTTATCAGGCTTATGGAAGCGAACCAATTATCGAAAAACAATTTATAGTTCTTGTTTGGTGGAATAGTTGAGGCTAAATGCAACACAATATCTGTTGATATCCCTAATCCAAAGGATGGACATGTTCCTTCTCCTACGTAGAGAGCAAAATCGTACACGATACCCGAAACTCCAGCCCTTGTAAATATTTTAAATCCCCATTTATTGGGCTTCATTGGTAGGTATTGTTTTAAATTGTGACGACCTTTATATTTTACCATTTGCTCGTCAATACTCTGGTATTCTTCCTGGTCTATTCTGTTGCATTTTTCCTTCATTTTATCCAGTAATGGGCGTATTTTATATAATTTATCGAAATTAATTGATCCACGTTCCGGCTGTTGAGTATTATCATTGATGTGAAAAGATTCTTTGATTTTTTCAAAACGCGTTCTTGATATAGAATCTGCAACAGCTGATAATCTGAAGTTTGGCATCCTTTGCATGGAATATAGATTTGTTTCGTTGCACATCTTGGTTATTATTTCATCATCGAAGAATTCTCTACAGTACTTTATCGGCTCTTTGACTTCTCGGCAAACTGTATCTTCTTTCCAAGCAGTTTCAAAAACGGGTAGGCCCGCGTTTCTCCATCTCAAACTCTCCAGATTGATTTTTTCAAAACTTACAGGGGCGATATTTTATGTAGCCCCATTTTCAACTTCTTCATCAGAATGTACATCTTCGTCAACAATCCTGTTTATCAAATTCAATTCTATGTTTTCTCCACTTTCCGTTACCTGACCAATTGTTTCTTCAATGACTCTCTCCAAATTCGAATCATATAACTCTTCTTCTTCACCATCTTCATCCTTAGAATTATTCCAATCAAAATCCATTATTTGCTTTATTTCTTGCTCTTTGAGACCTTTTCCACGCATTGCTAAAATAATAAAATAAAATATATTATTGCTACTATGGACAAATGTTGCCTATAAGCAACATTGTGTTCATGAAATTCCCGACATAGAATAAAACTTTTAACTTTAAACTTTTTTTTAGTTTTGCAAATTTTATTTAATTTTCTTACCTGTTATTTATAATAAAATACACTTTTTATAAAAAATTTCTTGCTTATTTAGTTTTTATTTGATATTTTTTAGATCAGTTATATTCACTTTTTTTGCACACGTCAGCACCCCACTTCAACTAGTTTGCAAATGATCACTTGTTAAGCTTTTCAATATATAACTTCGCAGACGAATGCTCACACACTACACTACTGATGGAAAAAAACCATTAGTAAAAATAAGAACAACCATAGCAACTCCGAAAGGAAATATACAATGTTGCCTATAAGCAACATTTGACATTAAAGGGTTAACTGATTTTATATTTGTCTGAAAATAAAAAATCTATATTATATGGATCATTATTAAATGGTAAAGTAAATAACTTACTCTTTCTCTCCCTCTTCCATCATTTCTCCCACGAATGTAAAAACGTCGTCTTCCTTTTGAAATAGATTTTATAATTGTCTGAAAATAAAAAATAATTATTCGGAATTTTTATAAATTTCTATGTATGCATATATATACATATATATATATATATATATATATATATATATATATATACAAAAGTGCCTCACATTTCATTGTAATTAATACTCAAGTATAGTAAAGCACTTTCTTGTATATATCTAATAAATAATTAAAAATTAAATTAAAAGTACTTATCCCTACCACGACGTTTCTATCCATTTTAAGAATGTAGCTTGTGGAAATTTATTCACCACTAATAGAAATAGTGGAATGGAACAGCGTTTATAACTGTAAAATATTAAGAAAAAACAAACGATACAAAACAGTGGTGTATTAACTACAGTAAAACTTAAGTAAGGCGAACCTTTTATATATAACATATTAAATTTTCATTTTCTTTTATGTGTTTTCTTTTATGTTATGTGTTAATATATATACATATATACATATATATATATATATATATATATATATATATATATAATATGTCGAAATGTATTAAAAAAATACTTTTAATGCACGAATCATCAAAACGTATTCAAAATATTTAGATGTCACTCAATTATTCAAACTATGAAGGCTACACTGTAGTAACATATAAATTGAATTTGTAGTTTATGTTCATATGCATGCGTAAACTTCGAAATTTAAATTATTATATACGAGTATAAAAAAATTATACAGTGCAATTTAGTAAAGAGTAAAAAAAAATATTGTACATATGAATGTATAATTTTAAAAAAGTGAAATTTAATTTATAAATAATATTAAGAAGTGTATATATAATAAAAGGTAAATTTTTTTTACACACATAGATTCTTAAGAGAAACAAAGTACACCAATACCTCGTTTTGCGACGTTTCGTTTTGCGACATTTCGCATTGCGTCGAAAAAAAATTTTCCATCATTTCAGATGGCGACGAAAAAAATTTCACATTGCGACGTACATACATATAAAGAAAATCGACGCTTAAAGGAATTTTTGAAAGAAAAAAAAAATACCTACAAAGAACCAATGGTTCTATATGCCGTTTTGTTTGTTGTTATTCACACTAACATCTATATATGTACATACATACAAAAAACGTTTGATATCTATGTCCAAACAAGGGAATCCCCTATTTTGATGTTCGTTAACATTTCAATGTGAGTAATTTACGTTTTGTTTTCAGTTTGATGAAAGCTCTTGTAACGACAAGTGTTATTTTTGTAGGTAGTGAAAAAAAATTTATAACAAAACCAAATTTTTTATTTTGGAATCTTTTTGCGTAAGTTGAAATTATTTTTTGTAGCTTCAACTGGTCATCTTAATTCTTTTATTCGGTAGGATAGTAATCATGAGTGGAAAGAAAGAAACCGAGAAGGTCAATAACGCTGGAAACTAAATTAAACATTTTAAGACGTTTTGAAGCAGGAGAGCGACCTATTAATATAGCTAAAGCACTTGGACTAGCAGAATCAACCGTAACAACAATAAGAGATCGTGACGGCAGTAAAATTAAAGAAATCGCAGCAGCTGCTTCTGTCTCAGATGCGAAAAAAATAAAGATATTGAAAAAAAATCATGCTCTAATAATTTGGAACACGACGGCATCGATGAGGAAAGGCAACCAAAGTTTTTAGCGAGTCAAGGCTGGTTTGAAAGATTTAAAGCACGATACAACCTTCATAATTTAAAACTAAAAGGTGAAGCAGCTAGTGCAGTTAGTGTTGCAGCTGCAAAATTCCCAGATGTTTTAAAAGCCATTATCCATATCGAAGGACTTACTTCTCAGCAAGTTTTCAACGTTGACGAGACGGGATTGTTTTGGAAAAGGCTCCCGAGCAGAACATATATTTCTAAAGCAGAAAATTCTGCTCCAGGACGTAAGCCAATCAAAAATAGGCTCACTCTTCTGGTAGGCGGAAACGCTGAAGGAGATTTCAAATTCAAGCCATTTCTTATTCATACTGCAGAAAATCCTAGAGCAATGAAAGGCGTTAATAAAAAAAATCTACCCGTACATTGGCGATCCAATAAGAAAGCGTGGATGACGTTTGAAATGTTTAAAAACTGGATTTGTGAATGTGCTAGTCCTGAAATAAAATCCACCAAACACCACTTCACTCATCCAACCAATGGATCAAGGGGTAATTTCAGTGTTTAAAAGCTATTATCTTAGAAGAACATTCAAACAGCTTATAATCGCTATTGATGATTCTGAAAAGAATAGCACTACTATTCCAGAATTTTGGAAAACATTTAATGTACTGGATGCAATCAACAACATTTCAGAATCATGGAATGAAGTTACACCCTCTTGTATGAATGGTGTATGGCGGAAAATATGGCCAGAATGCATTCATAAAAACCTTGACTCTAGTCATATTTCAGATCTTGTTGGCACATCTGCAGTTTGTACTGAAATTGTAAATCTGGCAAAGGAAAATGAATTTGAGGGAATGGACGAAGATGGTGTGAAAGAGATTATTACAGCACAGAATGAAGATATCAGCAATAGTAATTTAATAGATTTGGATATTGAATTGGCGTATAAAGAGAATCCAACAGAAAATTTAATTGAAACTCCTGAACCAAAAATTCTAACATCAAAACAAATTAGCAAAGCAATGTCCCTACTTGACGAAGCAGCTTCTATTTTTATACAAAATGACCCTGACGAAGAAAGAAGTTCAAAAGTGGCACGATCGTTAACTGATTGCGGAAGTTCATACAAGGAGATTTACTTGCAACAAAAGAAGAAAACCATCCAGCAAACTGGAAAAATATTTGCAGCCAGTATCATCTACATCCACACATCCTGCATCGTCCAATCATTAAAAATCTAGATTATTTAAAAATTTTTTTTTGTCTTAATGAATTTTTGTTTTTGAATTGTTATGTTTTTTAATTTTAATGAATTTGTTTTTTTTTTTTAATTTAAAAAAAAAAACTTGAAATATGTTAATTTTTATTTTATTTTTAATAATTCCTTTAATTTTTTAAGTTTTCATTTCTTATAATATTAAATAAATTTATAAAAAACTAAAAATTACTTTGTTTTTAGTAAAATAATCGATTTGATTTAGAATTGAAACGTATCTTTAATATTTGAGTGCAATTCCATACAAAAGGGTTACTCGAATTGCGACGTTTTGATTGCGACGAATTTTTTGGGAACCAATTATCGTCGCAAAGCGAGGTATTAGTGTAGATGGTGTTTATACAAAAGTAAGTACAATTATACATTATAAGTATTTTATATTTTTATTTAAATTTATATACACATATATATATATATATATATATATATATATATATATATATATATATATATATGTATATATACATACATATATATATATATATATATATATATATATACATATCTATATATATATATATATATATATATATATATATATATATATATATACATATATATATAAATATAAATATATACACAATAATAATAATAATCAAATAACATGAATGAGAACAAGAGAAATGTTATTATAATATACAACATCATCATCAAAAACACCCACACTTTCTAACTCAACCGCAACATATTAACCATCATAACAACAATAACATAAATTTATTAATTAACAAACAAGTTTTATTGAATAGTCGAAAACTTATGTATAATGTTTTTGCAAAAATAAAAAATATATATATTGTCTTAAGACAATGTTTGGGTCAGTACAAGACCAAATAATTTAAAAAAGCTCTTTTAGGGCTACAAAATATTTGAAAATAAGAGATAAATTTAAGTAAAACTAAATAATTAAAGAAAGCTCTTTTTAAGGCTTCAAGATATTTGAAAAAAATAGATACATTTTAGTAAAGAACATAAATACATCAAATTTTTAAACATTTGTAATATTTGTAACACAATTTGTATTTAATAATAATCAGTTATTATGTTTAATTAATCAATTTGAACTTAATAATTTTCATCTGTATATTACATTAGTTATTAATATATTTAAATTTTGTTTTAAGTACTAATTTTGTATGAATATAATTTTAACTTAATAATTATCAATGCTACAATAATAATATATTATTAATTTACAAAAAATAAAACAATTTCAACTTAACAAGTTTCTGTGTCACTTTTTATCTAATTGACCAAATTCTTTTTTAATGTAAGTAAAATTCCTTTTAATTACATTTTTTTCTATTTTATATATAACATCAATAATGATATAAATTTATTTTATACTTAACAATAGTTAGTTACAAATAGTTAGTCCATTTATGCCACGGTGTCCATTTATAAGGGATGAATCTGAAAAGAGAAATAAATACTAATTAGTAATTAAAAAAGAGATAATATGTACAATAAATAAAATGTTAAATAAAAGTTATCCTGACGGCTGAAAAGACAAAAAACTGAAAGTAGAGAAAAGATAAGAAACTGAAAAGATAATTACTTGAATTGTAATTACAAACATGCATACCTTTATATTTCGATGTGCCTAACTTCAGCCGCGAACATATCTTCATGGGAGGTAGGTTAAAAATATTCTGAAAAATTAGATTAATAATAATTAAGTCAAGATTGAAAATATTTTTATTGTACTTACCAAATATTAATTTTGAACATTTTTTGTAGCCCATTATTCTTTGCTTTGCCTTCTGTACTTTTAGCCGTTTATTTAAATTGCGGGTACGGAAGTAAATCCGACATTTAAAAAAGAGCTTTTTAACCTCTATGGGAAGCTCGACATCTATGCTGCGTTCCAAAAGAATTTGCTTCAGGTTTGGGATGTATGCTTTTTCTTTGCCATTAACTTGGTTGAATATAGTTTCCAAGTTCTTCGCTTTGGCAAGGAAAGTGCTGTTTTGCTTTTTCAGCGAACATGTGGACATTTGATCCACCAACGTAAAAGTATCTTCACGGCATTGGTACTCCTCCATATTTAATTTTCTTATTATGTAGCCGCATACATAGTCCAGGGCATCTTCTTGCAAAATTCCAGTGTCATCAACGTCACCAATTTCCTCTGCTTCCTGCGGTTCGACTTGCAACTCCTCCACGCTTTCGATGGACTGACTTCCTTCACCTACTGACTGACTTCCTTCTTCTACTGTGCTTAGCTGCAAACATTCGTCTTTCTCTGATGAATTCAGCCACTCTGATGAGTCGTCTTCCACGTTGCCTTTTCCATCTAAGTGCTCCGTATTTCTTTCTAAAAACAGAAAGAAAAATTATTAATAAAAATATATGTATACTGATGTGAGTATTTTATTATATTAATATTAAACTTACCCATTATGTATTTCCGCAACCTATATTTAAAATCCTTCGGCGATGGATGGCCATTCAACCCACCTTTACTTCTTATACATCCAAAGAAGTGTTCGAGTATATCTTGGTTCAACCGAATTGTCACCAAGTACTTCATACTATATTTTTCAACGTAGCTATGAAGCATCGTCAAAGCACCGTTGGTGATTAGTATGCCCTTTTGAAAATGCTCCAAAGATTTTTTCCCCGGTATAATTGGGGATGCCATAATATTATTAATTTTGTTTAGTATTTGGTTCTGCTCTTTTAACGCAAGTCCATACGGTTGCTGAAAAATAAAATAAGTATATTTTTTTATATATATTTTATAACATACATACCTTGCCTGGGTATTTAAAATTACTCAGTTTAGAGTTGAGTATATCGAACCAGTCATTTACCAATTCAATAAAATTTGCAGTCTCTATGGGATTATAAAGTTTCATCCCATGGGAGTAAGACCTTCTTATGGCATTGGCCGTTGTTTTTGAAAAAAGTTGAGCGGCTAGCTTATGTTTTTGTCTCCCTAAATGATCGAATATAATATCTGACATTACTCTGACTTCAACAAAACTTACCTGCGCCTTTCACCGATAGGTATTCCTCAGTCAATTTGAATGTAATTGACAAATCGGGCTTTAGGTTCCAACAAATCCGCTATGGTCCGGACGGTCACCATTGAATTATTTATTGTTAATCAACTATCTATGAAATGGTTTCAATAGATGTGGCGCATCAACACAAGTAAAAATTTTATCTTCAGCACAGGCTGGACTGGGAAACCAAGGTTTATCTGTAAAAATTTAACAAAAAGATTTATTAGAAACTAAAAAATTAATTAGTATCTGAACTTAATTTAAACATGTGCAACTAAAGTGTAATTAACATATGTATATCATTAATTATGTCCTTAATATATTAACCCTTATCATTAAATTTTCTTTTTTAATAATATGTTTAATTTATAATTACGACTCTAATATTTTATCCCTTATCATAAAAAATTTTATAATATTTTTTTTCTAAATCGAATGCTAAAAATTATTTAAGTGTCTAAAAAAAATAAATAAAAATATGTTTATTCACCTATTGTATTTAGGATAAAATACCTTGAAATGAAAACTCCTTCCATAAACGGTGGACGTGTATGTGTGTAATATAATTTGTGTATGTGTTGGTGTCACCAATCGGTGTTGTAGCATTGAATAAACTCACCTGTGGTAACTCCTAAGTCTTTCCACAACTTACGATTGGTGGTTCCCATATCACACACTATGGCCACGACTGGAAAACCTGCATTATATAATCGTCGTATTAGGTCATGCAAGATGTCTTTGGACATTTTGCAATCGAAGTCATAACAAGCAGGTTGCTTCCATGACTTCTTAAGACCTCGCGCTATAGCAACCTGCACGTAGTTTGCAGGCTTTTTCACGACGTCGCAAACGGGGTCATATTCAAAAACCTCCGTAACCTTCATTTCGTCAAAGGCTATAACACAAAGCTTATCCTCCAGTGGCATATCGTTGGTCTGCCTCATGAATTCAATGGACGTTTTCAGCATGCCTTCACTTATTTTAATTTTAGAGCACCACCGTTGTAGGCTTGACCGATGAGGCAACGGGAAACTCTTCTTGTATAAATGGTTATACGCCCTGGGTCCTTATGCGTGCAAGCATATTGCGCTGGATATGTTCTTCCACTTCCAGTGTGTTCCCCCTGGTGAAGTAAGTCTTCTTACCTGTCCCTCTGTAAAAATTTTACGCACTTCTTCCTCTAACATATTTCTTTTAGAAAGCTGATGCTTAAGATCAGCATTTTCTGCTTCCAAGGCTCGAATTCTGTCGCGACACATCCTTAGTACAGCTACTTAATCTGTCACTAAAAATTTAATAATAACTTAATAATATATTATCAGATTACCCACAAAAATTATTCTTACTCGTTTCTTATACTATCAATACCAAATTTGTAAAATTTTAGTTTGAAATGTATTTTATTTAAAACTTTCAAAAATACTATATTTTGCTTCATGTCCTTTGCATATTGTAACTTGACAAAGACAATATTTTAAATAAATAACATTAAAAACATTTTATTTCTTACAAATGCGGGGATTAATAATACGCCTTGTTTATTTTGGGTTAAGAGAACTCAATACATTTTGTTAAACATGATGCTATGTTTATATCCTCAGTACACTTCAACTTAATTGTATAACAAACCCTCTTATATTTATTAAATTAACTAGACAATATCTTAAATAAATTACACAAAATACTGTCTATTTCTTATTCATAGAAATGTTAGTAATATGTTGTATGTTAACAATATTATTTTAAGTTAATTAAAAGTATGTTGCACTATACATATCTACATCGTTAGCTTAATTAAGTTGCACTAGTAAAACACTAATTATAAAATATTTCAATATACTTACTCGGTTTGCACTTCCTGTTCTTTATGGCTTTTCTCCAACACCCCATCCTCAAATCTGAAAAAAACATACATTTATTATTACCTTTAAATAATGTTTATTGGCTATTGGTGTGCCATTCCTGAGAAGATAAATAAGAATAATATATAATATATTTAATATATTTTATTCGACATTGTCTCAAGTAAATTAGTGCTTCTTGTTTGTTATGTAGTCAAGCATGTCTATATGCCTGCATTTTATTGTTTCTTACACAAATCCTCAGTAGACTTTAACCTAATTCCAAAATAACAAAACCTCTTAGGTTATACATAAACTCCCAAAAATTAAATACAGGCATATAGACATACTTGACCACATAACAAACAAAAAGCACTAATTATTTATTTAAGTTATACACATATTCATAAATTTCATTGATTTTTTAACAATGATACTTACTCTGATTTGCCAACTTCTCCTATGGGGGAAAAGAAACCACATTCCGCATTAAGGGTTCAGCATTTGGTATTAGAGATGCTCTATTACCAACGCGAGCGATGCTGGACGACAAAAAATGGTCAGCGCAGATCAGTGCTGTTGCAGTTAGCTTCATGCAACAAATCTCGCTCCATTTTAGCCTAGATTCCACATCCTTCGGCACGCGGAACAAAGTTCCCTCTCCATTGTGGAATTTACTTTTGCACATAACACACACACGCATTGTTTTATTTTTTTATAACAATATTGTTTTTATAAAATATCACGATTGTTATAATTTTTAGGAGCTTATTGTTTTCAAAAAATCTTTAAAAAAAGTTTTAACAAAATTTTTATACTCTTGTTTATGGCGCAAAGAATAGCTTTAAAAAAAGGAGATTTTGACAGCCCGGTAGTTTTTCCTTGGTATCAGCTGATCGACATTTTATGAATTAAGGCTACCAAGTAGTGAATTCACCTTGGTCAGTTCTTTCTCCTTAGGTACTTGTTGAAAATAATTTGTCATAAGTTTTTGTGATGTCGAGTGCCCGTTCCGTATTGTGATCCACATTAAGAATTTCGCTCTGTAAGTATTTAACTGTTTTAAGAATTTTATCAATATTTTTTAATATTTTTCTTCACAATCTCTTTCGCAATTATTATTTTCCATATTATCAGCAGTTAGAATAACAATGTCGTCATCAGATAACGGAACCTCTACGAGAAGCTCTTCTATATCATTATGGTTCAAAGAATCAAATCCATCGTTTTCAATTTGTCGAGCCAGCATTAAAATTTCTTCAGATAATACAGATATTTCATCAGCAGTATTACTACGAACACAACCTGGCTATACAGCTTTCCAGCACCCATTTAATGTTTTTGGTCGTATACTGGATACTGCAGATGCAACCAAAACTATGCAGTCGAAAATATAAAATTTTTTCCACGCCTCGGTCAATGTTAATTCTTCATTTTCAATTTTATTTAAAATAAATTGGTATGTGTTTTTTATATAATATTTCTTAAAAGTGGAGATTATTCCTTGATCTAGTGGTTGAAGAATACTGGTTGTATTTGGTGGCAAAAATTCAATCTTAATATTTGAATGTTCCAAATGTGGGTGTCCAGGAGCATTATCTATAACAAGTAAAATTTTAAATTCAAGATTTTTTTCCTTCATATAGGGTTCAACTTCTGGTACAAAACATTTGTAAAACCATTCACTAAATAATGCAGAGGTTACCCAAGCTTTAGTGTTTGCCATCCAGTGAACTGGCAAACGTTTTAAGTCTTTTCCTTTCAGGGCCCGTGGTTTTAAAAACTTATTTACGACTAATGCTGCATAGTAAAACCGTCAATCTTTCTTTACTAGGTTTAAATCCACAGGCTCTTTTTTCTGTTTTGGAAATATAGCTTTTATTTGGCAATTTTTTTTTACAAATTAATCCGGTTTCATCTGCATTGAATATTTGATCTGGGCAATACTGTCCTTCTTCTATTATTTTTTTAAATTTTTCTGGATAATTTATAGAAGCATGTTCATCTTCTGATGCTGACTCACCTCTGATTTGGGTGCTGTGAATATTATTTCTTTTTAAAAACCGTGCAAGCCACCCATTGCTAGCTAAAAATTCTTTTTCTTTTGGTTCAGAAGTTGATGGCTGATTTTGCTTTATTCCATCATAAAATATTAGGGCTTTTTCTTGTTTCATATATCCGCTTATGGGAATCCTCTTTTTAGTTAAATTCTCAATCCACATATTAAGAGATTTTCCATTTTTTCAATCTTGTATAAGACGATTACTTTGAACTCATTTCTGTGCCCAAAATTACGGATTTTCTTATGGAATCTTCATTTTTTTAATCGATCGTATAGTTGACTCTCCTAAGTTGAACTACTTTGCACCATTTTCTAAGCGTTCGAGAATTTTAATTTTTGTCTCTAGGGATATTGTTTGTCGTTTTTTCTTATTTTTATCCATACTGTAATCTGAAAACGTACATAAATATTTTTGAGCACAGAAACTTTAAAATAACAAAACTTTATAAGTTCTCACTTTAATCACTTTTACGATAAATTAATCTCAATTTTTTATACGAGTAATATTCACTAAGACGTGAAAACAAACACCACAATAAACTATTTTATTTAACTTGTTGATTAAAAGGGATTTCCACTAAGTTGAAAACTAGAATTATATTCACACTAAGTTATAGCGCGCTGCAATAAAAGTCACAAGTACATCATGTGTTATTCTACAAGCGAAAATATAAGCGTGCAAAAAAAATTCAAAATCGCACAAATTTGAATTCGCATAAAACGAGGTTTGAGTATATATATATATATATACAGCGCTGTTCAAAAAAAATAGATTCACCTTCTTTCCAAAAAGTTTACCATTTCTAAAGTGGCGCTTGCAATTTTTGAAATGTAATGGCATTGTATATATAAGAGATCAGTAAACAAAGTGCAGTTACTTTTTTACATTTACTTTTTACTACAAGAGATTTAGAAATGGTTACCTTTTTGGCGAGAAGGTGAATCTATTTTTTTAAACAGCACTGTATATATATCATCGATAACAAAACATTCTCCGGATGAAAAAGTACGCGTTATTTTCTATGGACGGACGAAGGACCTGTTGTACATCGTCTGGCAATTGACGAATCAAGAATCATATATATATATATATATATATATATATATATATACATATACATATATATATATATATATATATATATATATATATATACCTATATATATATACTTATATATACATATATATATACCTATATATACATATATATATATACCTATATATATATATATATATATATATATATATATATACATATATATATATATATATATATATATATATATATATATATATATACCTATATATATATATATATATATATATATATATATATATATGCTCGACGCATATTTTGAAAACATAAAAATTATAAGGTTTTTATCATTTAATTCTAAAATCCTCGCCTTTGTATACCATACTAAGTTATTGTTTAAATAAAGTTTTTGTTAATTTTATTAATTTTAGCATTCCTATTATGCGTCGCATATTAAGACAACAATTTTTATACCATGCATATAATTTAAAAACATGTTCGCTAATAATCTTGGTTATATGCATATAAATTTGTTGCCAATTTTTTGCAATTATGTTATGTTAACATTCTGCCTGCGTTCAAATATTTGTTAGCTTTGTACTATTATCATGAAATATGATACTACAATGTCTCTACTGTCAAACGTTATATTAAAAATATTTATGTATGGTGTTTGACATTTTACTGTAATGGTTATGCTGTTATGCAAACCTTGCTGATTACTCCCAACAGCATTGATATCAATGATACTTTATTTTGCGACAGTAATACCATCAAGCGTTTTAAACCGCAAAATATATATGTATAACCTACAAGAGTAGATTGTTGTCTGTGATGCATTGATTTAAATGAGATACCAAATTTTGTAAAATAATTTTCAAATAAATATTTTATAAATAAATAATATTTTTAACGCATATGGTCTTTATCCTACATAGCTCGTTGAAATACCCAATTTTCATCAATTACTTTTATTTTGTACGGTATTTTAGTCCTTTAATGGAAGTCTTAGTGCTTTATTGAAACAAAATCTGGTCGAAATTTTACGTTGACAATAACTATTAATAAATATGGCAACCATTGCAATCAAACGCATATATATTAGCTGTCTATCGGAGCTCCGTAAATATCTAGTTTTTTAATAATTAAGTCAAAAACTATAACATGAAATATACTAGCATTTTTAGACTTCCGCAAATCTTGTTGCCTCCACAACTTTTTCCCCCGGTCTCCCGAATATGACAACCATCGTAATCGAAGCGCACTTTTTACCTTCGGATAACAGGTACCGACATACGCCATAATTTTATAGTTATTTTGCGAATTCACCCGCGAGTTTACCTGTTATTAAGGCACATCAATAACAGGTAGACTAGGGGCCGAATTCGCTTCATGTTATCATATTTGGATGTCAAATTAAATTTGTATACCAAATGCAAAATCGTGTGTTTCTACACTTGCAAATTCATAATTCAATCAAGCATAAACGTGCTTTTGAGAAAAGGTTATAAATTTTGTATTAAGAAGAAAACGTGTGTAAAGAAAAAAATGTTTGACAGTCAACAGTAATAAAACCAAAGCAGCAAAAAATTACCTAATCAGCTGTCGAGTTCACCTGTTATAAATTCGCCTTAGGCACATGTACTTACAAAGAATTTTAATATTCCAAGTTGCAGCAAATTACCCGCATTTTCACCTTGCATAAATTCGCCTTGATAGCAATTTTGGTGGTTTAAATGTTTTTTTCTAAGGTACATCAATACGATTTTGAAATTAGAATTGAAACTTCAAAGCGAATTCGATAGCATAAATCTGTAACTTGCTTAAAATTTATGGGATATTACAACATAAATTTGGTGATAATTTCTATGTAAGCCCCGGTCCAAATTTACAATTTTTGCTGCAGCAATTCTTGAAAGAAGAGCGAAAAGTTGCTAGAAATGGTATTTATTTCTATTTCACCACTCTCACACAAAATAAAAAGTTTATAGTGCGGGCCGGGAGCAGTATAAAATATTTATCCATATGAATACTAGGTTGTCGCCCTGAAACATATGTATATATGAGATGTCACAAGAAGCCATACATACAAATGTAAATATAATAATTGAAACGAAAAAAAAAATTTAGGTAGGCCAAAATATTTAGTGATATAAATTACCCGCTGTAGATTAACATCTTTTGGCCCTATTTATTTAGTAGATGAGGATCAATAACTCTTAATTATCTCAATCACTAAGAATTACTTCATAATGGTGAGAAAATTAAAAGAAATAAATTTCTTCTTTTTAGAGAAGAGAAATAGGGATATTCAAAGCTGCACTGTGAGGTACAGACTATAGAACAAATTTCTGTTGTTTGACGCTGTGAACCACAAAAAACTCTGCGGTTGAGTGACAGTGAGCTCCATATTGGCTTTTAGCGAGTACCAAAAACTTCAGTCAAAGGTTCAATTTGTAGCATTAACATATAATTTATTATTTTTAGAATTAATGGTTTTTAATCTAATTCATTGATCAATAAAGCTAGTCCAATCTTTTTTATATTTCATGTTGTTTTGACAAATATTTTATTACAACTCACTTTATATGTGGTTGTTGATCTATTTTTTATATAAACAAAACTTGTAAAATTGTTGAAGCAAAATGTTTAAAAAAGTCAAACTTTAACCGAACTGATTAATAAATGTTGATATACTTTGGCCACACTTTTCAGGGTTCATTTGTTGACATTTGAAGAATATTTATCAAACACTAACCCCCAGTTTTTGACTTCGTATTTAAGTACAAAATTAGTTAATTTTTCCATAAACTTAAGTTGTGTTTAAATACACATTCAGTTTTTCAGTCTAAAATTTATTTTGGTATATAATTGTGATAAAAGTATGGTAGCACAAATAAATAGTAAGAAAAATACTGAAAATGATCCAATACAAGAACCTTTTTACCGAAGTTTTGTTCCAATGAACAGCTGCTGTACCAATTTTCAGGTTGTTGAATGTAAACAAACAATGAAAAACACATGGTTGTATGAAAAACTTAAATTGAATTTAAATGTACAATGTGGGCCATTTAAATGTTATTTAAATTCGAAGTGAAAAACAAAATTTTGTATTTAAATACACTTTAAGTTTAAATAGTACTTAATTTTGAAGTTAAAAACTGGGCATAATTCTTACGCTGAGGTTACACGTTCAACATTTTCTTTCAAGTTTTCCACGCAGACTGGTTGGCAATAGTCAGCTATTTTAAAGGCTGTGAAGTAGGTTGCATGTAATTGTTGTATCAAATTTTAGATTAATGCATTAGTAAAATATGTGTGTGTATTAAAACTTGAAAGGCAAAACTTGATCGTGTAACCCCCAAGTTAGATATGTAAAAGACTCAGGCATGTATTCATATATGTATTGTAGGTCCGCTTTTACAATAGTGATATTCAAAGGCACACATGTTTTCAATTCTCTTTTGGATTTGCCATATGCTTTTGCAATCATTTAATTAATAAACAGACAGATTGGAATGCTTACTTGATCTTTGTGTGTATGTATATTGCGAAAAGTGGGAGAGAGTAACGCAAAATATTCAGTACAGAGAGTTATCTACTACACTCTTTACCACTTTAACCCCTTATCTACAAATAGAATCTGTCTGCCTATCAATTTCTCGTTTCTAAATGCAGACTTGGCAACTTCTGACATCATGACAGTTGTTTACAATAATCAGAAGCTGAATAAATATACAATTTGAGTATATATAGACGGAAAATCGTTGGTATGATTTTTAGTATAAAACACACTTGAAATTTATTTTCTTACATGAAAATATTTATGGGTATATTGGTGTTTAATTTACAACAAAACTAGCATAATTTTTTACGGGACACCATCTGCAACAATCTTCCAAAACCGCACATTGGTAGCTCTGTAAAACAGGGCGAATTTTTTTTTTTTTTTTTTTTTTTAGGAGTTGGACCAGCACTCAGGGGATGACCCCTATATATGCAATGCATTGCGCCGGAACTGAAAACGAGGGGATAGTATTGAGGAGACAGATTAGGAAAGATGAGAAGATAGACAGTTTTTTTTTGTAGCTATTTCAACCTTTTACTTCGCCGGCTAATTTTTGCTACAGGGCCGACGAAGGTGGGTGCTGTTACTCTGCTTTTAGTACATGATAGTGATTAGTTCATTTTGAAGTTCTATAACCGTCTCTTTTTCTCTTAAGAAAACAATGAACTGAGCTGAACGAAAAAACACTGGTCCAAATTTAGCCGACTTGGGCTGCCACTTAAAAATATACATTGGAATAAAACCATAATCCCTGAAGATTCCGGTAAATTCAAACGAAACGGTTATACTATACAATATATTTAATTATTGAATGTATTGGAAAAAGTGAAATGGATTTTGAGTTTTCTTATTTATTGCACAACAAAAAAAAAATTCAATGTTATATGAAATGTACTGACAGTACTGTTTTCATATCGCCTATAGGTTGTGCTGGTATATTATTGGAAGTTGTGTCATATATATAACTATTGTGTATCGGTAAAAATGCATATACAACATTTTGTACATATAATGGATGGGCCGCTTTGATAAAAACATATATTCAGTATATTAAGACAAGAGTTGTGGTTGCATTTTTTACTTAAGTATATTCATTTATTGTCAAAGTATTGTATTTTAAGAAGATACATATGTATGGGTAAGCTAGATACAACTTTAAAAGACAATTAAAAAAAATTGCACCTAACTATTACCATATTGTCAAGTTGTACTTTTAAATAGAGAGAGTGGCACCCTTTTTGTATATTTTCAAATCGATTTATCTGGCAACTACATGAGAACCCACGCTACATTAATAACGGTACAGTTTGGGTATAAATTTATCAAAAGTGTACGCAGAAATATAGAAGCTGTATTAGTCAAATGTCAAAATCCATACGAAAAATA
This sequence comes from Linnaemya tessellans, assembly GCA_951800035.1. Taxonomy (NCBI): domain Eukaryota; kingdom Metazoa; phylum Arthropoda; class Insecta; order Diptera; family Tachinidae; genus Linnaemya; species Linnaemya tessellans. The sequence continues at coordinate 38,508,244 of OX637533.1, read as the reverse complement.
TTTTTCGTAGCACTTGACAGAGTGTTAACTTCTAAACAAATTCGTCGTTGCAAAGACCTTCTGTTTGAAATATGTAGCTTAATCTTAATTTGTATTCTTATACGTATGTGTATGTACATACACTGTGCTTTATCTGCCGATCGTGAAGTAATATTAAAATAAAAATTTCGTTGCGAGACAGAAAGTTCTAGATTTTTTCTGAAACCCGTTAATATATAGAGTAAGTATTATTTTGATTTATATTATTTAAAATTAATATAGTGTTAGTTTCAGATGTTCTGCTTGGTTAAATTTCACAACGACAAATTTTCCGTCGTGGAATCAAAAAAAGTTCAAATAATTAAGCGGAAGACATGCACTGTAAAATGCAATGGAGCAAAATTTGAAGCATTTATAGTATCTAAAAGTGGTAAGTAAAAACCTTGGCAAAATTGTTTGTTTCATTTTAAAGTATGTTGTGTTGTCTTTTATTATTTTAAGTGATTGTGTTCTTATTCGATGTGAATCTATTTTATTATTCTACACATTTAATTTAGATTTTGTTCTTCATACAAAATATTTCTATTATTATTCAAAGGATGTCTAGATGTATAAAGGTGTATAAAAATAAAATAGATTAATATCGAATAATAATTTTTTGTTGGGTTGGTTTTGTATTGGTTTCAAAGTCTTCTATGCTTATGCTAGTGTGATTTTGAAAAATAGTTTGTGAAATTCCTAATGCTTGGTTTTCACTGTCATTTTTGTTGTCAAATTATCCAAATTGTTGGCAATTGTATGAAAACGGGTTGTCATATGGCGTCATCTATGTTTGCAGTCAGTTATGCGAACATAGATGACGCCATATGACAACCCGTTTTCATACAATTGCCAACAATTTGGACAATTTGACAACAAAAATGACATAGTGAAAACCAAGCAAAAGTGGAATTCTCAAATCATTTTTAAAAGTATGTATGTGCATAAGATTTGTAACTTTTCAAAACTGGTTGAAATCCAATGATGGTTTGGTATCGCACCAATGAAATGTATATTATTATGTATATCATTCTTAAGTCACTAAAAAATTTATATTTGGTTAATTTTCTAATTGTCCAATCCTAGAATCGATCTTTTTAAAACTTTTTTTATTTTAATTTATTTAATTTCGTTCTGAAACAAAATAGGTTTGATTCACAAACAAAAATCCAAAGATAGTGTGGTTACTAATACTAATAGTTATTTTATGCACCAAAACACAAAGCTTTAGTATTCTTTCCTGTGATCGAATTCTGAATTTTCAATACCGATTTTATTCTTTATAAAGAAGCATAAAGTAGTTCCAATTACCATAAAAACTATATTTATTTAAGTTTAGGGTCAATAATTATACAAATTATAATTTGTATATACAATACTTAATTTTTTCCAATATTTCGCCACTTTTTGTGGCTTCTTCAGGGATATATAAAATTGTATTTTTCTTTAAATAAAGATTTTCTTTTTTTAATATTAGCACATACAACGAAATTTTACTTTACTATTTCACATATTGTTGTCTTACTATTACTAAAGAAATTTATTTGCTGGTGGTTAAGAAATGTCTATATGCATTTCATTGGTGCTTTACCAAATCATCAGTAGACTTCAACCAGAGTTTTGGTGATATGGTAAAGCACAAATGAAATGCATATAGACATTAATTAACCACCAGCAAATAAATTTCACCATTAACACATTCAATCAAAACTTATTTGAAACATACTTTTTTTAATATGTATACAAACAAATATTTTTTAGTAGTCAAAACGAAAAAATAAACTGTTAAAATATATAAATATGTTTATATAAAACAAGCAAAAACAGTAATACATACATTCTAAAAATTTTTTAATTTTCGAATTTTTTCTAACAAATATATATAGGTATGAGCAACATTTGCTGTGTCTGCCCTAAAATTAATTATCTATAGAAACATTAATAATCTGTAACATTTCTTATATACATATATCTAAGTTTATAAATATTTTCTTTATATAAAAGTGAAAAATTATTAAAATCTCTAAAATGGTTAAAATTTACACGATGGGACACCAAAGCTGTGTTTTGTGATGAAATACTACTTCTATATCTTTCATCTGATCTAGTCTAGCTAGTCTAGTTTTAAATTTATTTTAGTTGTACATACATTTGTACATACATATACTTTATCACTATTTTCATTATCATTCGCTAATATATTTGATCTTTCCATAAATTGAACTTTATATATTGTGTTTCTAAATAATTTGCCTTCTGTTTCATATATCTTATGTGACATTTTATATATACGTACTATCATCATAGATTTCAGCTTCTTCTAATCATAGATTTCAGCTTCTTCTGACATATTTGATACATACATAAAGATTTTTAGATTTTTTTAAAGAAAAAATATTCACATTGCTACTGATATATCTGTATTGTGTTATAAATTTGAATTTTATAACAAATATATAAGGACTATTAGAAATACATTACTTGATAATAGTTTCCCTAATTACCTGATTTGCAAATTATTAAGACAATATAGATATAGCAGACATATGTATCAAAAATTTCAGAAAGATTAGAAGAAGCTGAAATCGATGATAATAGTATGTGCATATATACGAGTACAATGGCACATACGATGTATGCAACAGTAGGCAAATTATTTAGCAACACAATATAAAGTCCAACTTTTAGAAAGATGAAATATAGTTTATCGAATGAAAATTGTGATAAAGTATACGTATGTACAAATGTATGTACAACTAAAAATAAAATTAAAACTAGATTAGCTGGTCATAGATCAGATGAAAGATATAGAAGTAGTATTTCATCACAAAACGCAGCTTTGGTGTCCCATCGTGTAAATTTCAATTATTATCCAGATTTTAATAATTTTTCACTTTTAAATAAAGAAAATATTTATAAACTTAAATATATATTAGAAATGTTACAGATTATTAATGTTGCAATAGATAAGATTTTAGGACAAATACAGTAAATGTTGCTCATACATATAGATTTTTGCTAGAGAAAATCGGAAATTAAAAATTTTTTAGAATTAATTAATGGTTTTGATTGTTTTATATAAACATATTTACTTATTTTAAAATTGTCTATATTTTTGTTTTGCTATTAAACAATTTTTGTTTGTATTTATACTTATATAACATATATCAAAAATATTATGTTTCAAATAATTTTTGATTGTATGAAATTGAAAAAAAGAAAAATTTAATTAAAAAAAAAACACAATTTTATATATCCCTGAAGAAGCCACACAAAGAAGTTTGAAAATATTGGAAAAAATAAATATTTTTATATAAAAATAATAGGCTTTAAACGTAAATAAATAAAATATATATCAGTTAAAACGGTCGAAGAAATCTTTGAAAGATAACAGCTATTGAAACAAAAAATTGTCTGTATATCAAGAATATGAAAAAATTTGGTATATTAATTTTTTCGTTTCCTTTGTATTCTCTTATTAAAACGTTTTGGAGTAAAGGAACACTTTCTATCAACAATAGTAACAAAATGTATGTAAACAACGTTCAATGAATGATCTTATATTAATTTTTTTTGGCAAAATAAAGGCCTTAACGTAAAGCACCTTGATTACTGTATGAAATTTCTTAAAATCTTACTACAAATTTAGATATATCAGAATTGTATCCTTTTTATATCCTCCAAAAAAGATTTGGACGGTATGTTTGCTTTGTGTTTCTAAAGGTAAAGCAGCGAAATATCCCTCGTAAAATAAAACAGGGAAATGTACTCCAAAAAGAATATTTGTTCTTGATCAGGTATGAAATCTAAGACAATGTAGCCAAGTCGATCCGTTCGTCTATCTGTGGAAATCACTATTCAGTTCAAACTAAAGGATCCAGACCCTTAAAATTTATTATATATAAGTTGTAAATAGGCTGAATTGGCAGAGGGAAAACAGTTCTCACAAGAATAGCAGGCCCATCTCTAAGAAACAACATAATTTTTTAAGGTTTTTTTTTGTAATTTTGTTAAGTAATGATGCATATATTTTTAAGTCAAAGAAGGTTCAAATTGTTGATCTTGAAGCAAGAGGAGCAAACAAATTAATTTTTGAACCCAGCCCTTTTTAGTGGGCATTGACCTAAATAGTGTAAATATTTAACAAATTGTATTACTTAATCACACATTCTTTAAACATTTCTTTTTTACGCTGACAAAGCTGAGATGTTCTCTGGCTTTCTTCTGACCTTCCCATGTACTTATATCTTGTTTATTTGTTTCAAACTGTTCTTAAAGAAATAGTCAATATGATCACAAGCACCATGCACTTATATACATACATAATTAAGTTTAAGATAATCGTATTTAGGTTACTAAAAATGCAGATTTATTCATTTTATATTGGCATGTACATAAGTAATGATCGGTTATTGGAAGAGAAATTTAATACCGTATGAATTTATCATATTTTTTAAATTACATACTAAGCACTGATGTTAATTTTTATAAAAAATTAATATATAAAAATTCCAATATTTCGTCGCACTTTGTGTAACTTCCTCAGGGAAATTATATAAATGAATTAATTAATAACATTTTTACAAAACTGTTGTAAAAAGACAAAATTATTTTTTTTTTTTTTTTTTTTAGGAGTAGGACCAGCACTCAGGGGATGACCCCTATATATGCAATGCATTGCGCCGGAACTGAAAACGAGGGGATAGTATTCAGGGGATAGATTAGGAAAGATGAGAAGATAGACAGTTTTTTTGTAGCCTATTTCAACCTTTTACTTCGCCGGCTAATTTTTGCTACAGGACCGACGAAGGTGGGTGCTGTTACTCTGCTTTTAGTACATGATAGTGTCGGTCGCTGCCAATTATGTTCAGTGATCAGTGACTATGCCTTCATCATTGAAACAGGCTGGCAACAACTAACACAAGCACGCACTAATGCTGCTTAGAAGAATTCAACACAATATTTCATGACTCAGCGCGGGCTCGAACTCACGACCCTCCGCTTCATAGTCTCGTGTTCTACTACTTCAGCCAGCAGCACCCACATTTGAAGTAAGAAAATATTTTTTTAAACAAAACCATTTTCCAACACAACAAAAAGCTTAATATTAAAAACAGTATTTTTTATAAAAACATATTTTTAAAAACGTCTTATATGTATACTACATATAATACAATTTTTTTTAAACTAAATGTCTGTGATTCTGACCATAGTATCTGTACAGTCTCTGCTTATAGATAACTCTATATAATTTGTAGCATTTGTAACATACATATGTATATCCTCTTATATAACTCTTTTCTGTATTTATTATTAATGCATTTTCAAAAATATATAATATTTATATTTAGAGCAATAATTTACTAAATTGTTTTTTGTGCTGATATTATATGTCTATATCTGACTTGATCTATATCCAGCCATTTTAGTTTTCAGTTTATTTTCAGAAGTACCTATACATATCTTGTTACATATTTCATTTTTCCATTACAAGGCTTTTGTAAACTATGTTGGACTTCTCAAACTTTTGTATTTTGTCTTTCATACTACTAAACAATCTACCTAATGTATTATAAGTTTTATATGCCATTTTATAGTTATTTTTATCGTTTTTTATACCCTCCATGTCCGTCCGTCTGTCTTTGAAATCACGATTCAGCGCAAACGAAAAAAGCCAGAACCTTGAAATTTAGTACGAGATGGGCCGAACCGGGCCAGAGGCAAATGAATTTCCCTAAAAAGAACTATGTCAACCCAAAAAATACTATAATTTTCGAAGTTTTTTGTAATTTTGTTAGGCAAATGATATACTATAATTCAAAGAAAGTCCCCAAAGCATTGAACTTAGGACCTTAAAACCAAAAAAAAGTAATTTTTGAACCCCGCCTTCTTAAGTGAGCGTTAAAGTAACATATTACATGGAAAAATAATGCAAATATTGAACAACCTGTTCTAATTATGCCATCAATACTTAAGAAGTAAATTTTTAAGTGTTTATGACGACTGGAGCTGTCCTCTGATTTTTGTCTGCTCTAACCCTGCCCCGATTCAAACCCTAAATTACCCTACCAAAAAATGTTTCTTTTTATTAAATAGTTTACAAATTTAATTTTTGAGTTTTATGACCTAACTGAGTTCTTATTTTATTTTTCTGTGCCCTATCCCGCTCGTTTAACCCCTAAATGACCCTAAAAAATGTTTTTTTATCAAATAGCCTAAAACTTTTCTTCTTAGGGTCTTATGAAAAAACTAAGCTGTTCTCTGATATCCGTCCACACTACTCCCTTAGCACTTACCACAAAACATTTACTTGTTCATTTATTACTGCAAATGTGAGATATATCCGACACGGCCCTTCCCAGAGTGACCCGATAGAATAGCGGTTTTGGTTACTAAATATATGGAGGGTATTTAAGGTTCGACCTGGTCGAATATAATGTTGTTACTTGTTAATATTAAGCTTTTTGCTGTGTTGGAAAATGTTTTTGTTAAAAAATAATTTCTTACTTTAGATAATTTTTTCTTTTTATGACAGTTTTGTTAAAAATTGAATAATTAATTCAGATATATAATTTCCGTGAAGTTACACAAAGTGTGACGAAATATTGGCATCGTAAAATAATACTTTAATACATTTCAAGAAAATTTCGAAATATTTTAGTTTTTATGAAACCTGTATTAATTATTCATAAGACAGTTTCAAACTATCATACAAACACCTCGGCATGTCAAGACTTTATTTTCTTTCAGAATTAAAACCTTTGTATTAATGTAAAATTGTTTTAAAAGGCTGCAAAATAACATAGTTTAGCAATAAATTTTTTTAATATTCTTATATTATGTTTAGGTGATAAGTTAAAACTACTTAGCGAAAAACGAAAACGGGAACATCGGTTGTCCAAATCATCAAAGTGAAAGATAATAGTTTGCGTCCAAATATTTCTCCTCGCAATAATAATACAACTCATGATAAAACAATGCCAGAAACTATTGCCAATGTTAATACAAGAAAACATCAGCCTAATTATAAAAAAAAGTAAATGAAAATGAAATCATGTCCAATGAAGATATTGAGAACACATCATCTTTTGATGTGAGTAAAGAAATGTCTGAAAATACATTTCAGGAAAATGATACTGAATCTTCTGATGTTACTATAAGTAAACGTATGCTGTTCCGTTCTGAAACTATATCAACTCTTGGCTTGCATTCTAGTGACATCAATAAACTTTCGGATAATAATAAATTTTCAAAGTTGTCAATCCATTCAAATAATAATATTCATGTATCGGAAAATATATCACAGTATTTTGAAACACCAAACAGTAATATAATTTCTACGTCATTGGAAACTAATTCAAAATCCACAGCAACTAGCAAGTTTCAGAGTGTAACAATATCCGATAATAATATAAGTCCACTATACGAAGTTGGCAGCTACGCTTCAAAACATATTTGTACTATTGAAAATACTATAAATTCGTCTCCGAATGTTATTCAAAGAATCGTTCCTTACTCTGATTCTGATACCTCAATAATATCTGATACTATTTCACCAGCTAAAACCTCTATAAGTTATTCCAACATCAGTAAATGTGATACCAATATTGCTCCCGGACTCACTAAATAATACCACAATACCATCTGAAATTTCTTTTATGTGCGATACAATTTCGCAAATTCGTTCATCTTCAAGTACTAACTTTATAAGGTATGATAATACCAAACCATTACTATTGCCTACCGGGGATAATTCAAAAAAATATTCTACAGGAAAAAATGTCGATAAGACTGATTTTTCAAATAATGCTAAATACTTGCTAAATGAAACATCGTTATATAACAATGTTTATTCTAGTACGAGATTATCAGAAAATACTTTGAATTCGGGAAGTTTTCATGAAACAAGATCGGTATGTGAGGATAGAAGTTCAATTTCAGAGTATATCCCGGAATTTTCATCCAGTAAAGATATATTGTCCAACTCTGCAAATCGAGACGATTCTGTTAACGTAATAGATATGCCACTTAACGTGGAAGAAATCAGTGTTCCTTATTCGAAATCAAAACTTAAAAGGCACTTTTACATTTTCTGTAAGAAATTACAATGTGCTATAGGAAGGCATTTGCTTTTAAAGCACAAGCAGGAAGTGGAGGTTAAGAAAGCTTTAGATTTACCAAAAAAAAGTAAGGAACGTTTAAAAATCATATCTACGTTACGAAAACAAGGGGATTTTGAGCACAATACGTCAGCAAATCACAATACCGGAGTTTTAATTGTAAGCCGGCGGCAACAGAGTAAATTCAAAAATAACGCTGATGACTACGTTTGTTGCAAGAAGTGCAAAGGTTTCTTTTCTAAAAAAACACTCCGAATACACGCAGCAGGTTGCATCAAGTCAAAAAACAGAAAAAACAAACTTAATCGAAAGCCGATTAACACAGTACATTCATCCCGTAGCCAACAATACTTTAAGGACAAAAATATTCCCTGTTTTGAGAAATGATGACATATCAAGAGCAATACGGTATGATGAGCTAGTTATTAAGTTCGGTAATAAATTAGCTGAGAAGTATGCTCCCTTGCACCAACATGATATGATTCGTGCTAATTTGCGCGTACTAGGTCGTTTCATGATTGAAATAAAAAGACTTGATGCCGATATAAAGGAGTTAAAAGAAATTTTTAACCCCAATGTTTTCGACAAGTGCATTGTAGCCCTTCGCAATGTTGCTGGTTGGAATGAAGAGAAAATGTGGTTTAATGCACCCCCAGTTGCCCAAAATCTAACTTCGTTAATAAAAAAATGTGGGAAAAAGCAAAGAGCTGAATATATTTAAAGAACATGCCAAATATTTAATATCGGAATTGAACAATTTTTTATTATTGTGGGAGGAAGAAATTCCAACCGTTATTAATAAGAAAGCAGTTGAAGATCAAACTAATAAAAAGATAATAAAAAAAGTTATCTTAAAAGAAAAAATTGAGGAACTTTCTCAAAAATTTTCTATTTCTAGTTGGATTAAATTACTTCAAGCAACACTAGTTTTTATACAAGTATTTAATCGGAGAAGAGCTGGGGAAATTGAACGTCTCACTACTGCAAATTTTGCCAATAAAGAAATAATTACCGATAGCATTGACAACGATGTTTTAAAGAACTATTCATTAAACTCTATAAATTTTGCAAAGCAGTTTGTTAGAATCACGTTGCGTGGTAAACTTGGCAGAACTGTTAGCGTTTTGTTGTGTCCTATGTGCATAAAAGCAGTTGATCTTATTTTGAAATTTAGAGTAGATGCAGGGATAACTCCGGATAACAATTACATATTTAGTAAGACAACTAATTCCAATCTAACGAAACCATACTACCGTGCGTGTCCATTGCTAAAGATGTTTTCGGAAGAGTGTGGGGCCCAAATTCCGGAAAGTTTGAGAGGAACCACATTGCGTAAACATATAGCGACTTATATGTCGATGCTAAATATTGAAGAGGAATCGGTAGAGAGACTTGCCAATTTCATGGGCCATCATAAGGACATACACAAAAATATTTATAGACAGTCTATTCCGGTCGCTGAGATCGCATGTGTGTCAAAACTTTTGACGGTTGCGGTAGGAAATGAAGTAGACGATGAAGAAGATGCAGCAGAACTTGATGAAGGGGAAACCCATGGTCTGAATGACAGCTTATTTGAAACGCGCAAAGATTCCAGTTCATCGTCTGGCAGAAAACGTAGAAGCAGTAAGTAATAACGAAGAAATATACAGACTATGCTGAACATACGTAAAATCATTGGTATAGAACTTATTAATGAGTTTTTGCAATTTTTCCATTTGCTTAATTTTTTGATCAATAGTCAGTCTTGTGAGTAAATTGTTTAAATTGGGCAAAACGTACTCAACTACTGAATTTTACTCCAAAACGAAACAAAGAGATCTATTATACTGCTCAGCAGGAAAGTTCTTCTTTAAATAAAAGTATTTGGACTATATGCATTTTGATGCGATAAACTCAAATCCGTTTTCAGGTCGAAATTTTTTTTTTTGGGCGTGGAAAAATTTTGCCTCTTAATTACTCAGGTACGAAGCAGTGAACTGCAACGGGTGCCTGTTTTGATGATTCGCATGTGCTCGCCAAAATATGAGGCGGTGTGTCTAATACAGTAATTTATTTTTGTATACACTCGTGACACTCGCAAGAATTTGAGTTTGCAACATACGAGCCTCTAACATACTCTATCATATTTAAACCAGTTGCCTGTTAAACATTTTTTCGTTTGTATTATATTTAACATTCCACGATTGTATTCGTGCATCAAATAAACAACAAAAAAATAATTTATCTTTCTATATATATATCTTTCTATATATATATATATATATATATATATATATATAGTATATATCGCACATTAGAAGAAAATGTAAAACCGCACATTATATATTATATATATATATATATATATATATATATATATATATATATATATATATATATATATAGGTATATATATATATATATATATATATATATAATGTGCGGTTTTACATTTTCTTCTAATGTGCGATATGTCAGCATATAGTGAAATAATTTTGAGAATCGATTGATAATTACCGGAGATATTTTAACATTTATATATTGGATGGAAACATGTCCATCGGATTTCAAAATTTTTTTACATGTAGGATCTGTTAGCACACCTTTTTAAGGAGTAGAACGAATTTTGCAATTCGGGTCATAAATATCGGAGATATGCGGCAATAAACATAAAAAGGCAACATACATTTCAAATTGATAACCAAATTCTTTTTGAAGCCGGTTAAATATTCCTTTTTTCAAATATAAGATTTTTTTACAAAAATAGGACTTTTTGGTGAAATTAAAATTTTTTGCTGAAAATTTCTGGCAGCCCTGGTGTTAACACTGTTCTCACCCTCTTTTTAAACAATCTTTAATAACGGTAAATATCTACTGCAATTTGAGTTTTTTTCTTTAAGGAAATCTTTTTAATAGTGTAAATTTAGTTCATCAGGTTTCGTGGTAGCAGGTGGTTTAATTTATATATCATGGCGACAGACAATGATCTTGTGGAAGAAAAAATTGCAAGTGGAATATATACCCTTTCTTCGAAACATAAAGGGAAAAGCTTCATTTGGAATATTTTGGCCGAAATACTAAAGGAAGACGGTACCTTGTTAGAAGGTTGGACCCATTGTCGCAATTGTCATAAGGTTCTTAAATATTACAATAATCAAACATCAAACTTAGTCCGCCACAAGTGCTGAAAAAATTTAAAAAGCTCAAAGGTAGTGAAAACCGTTACAGCTAATGACCGTCAGTTAGCCATTGATGCCTGTGCAGAATGGATTATTGAAGATTGTCGTCCTTTTTCATCTGTAAGTGGAACAGGTTTTAAAAAACTTGCAAAGTTTTTCATAACGATCGGCGCACGCTATGGAGAATATGTTGACGTGAACGATTTGCTGCCTGACGCTACAACAATTTCTCGCAAATTACAAAAAACAGCAGATGAAAGGAGAGGTTCTTTTAGTGATAAAGTTAGGGAAATTGTGAAAAGTGGAGGTGCATCGGTAACAATTGATATGTGGTCGGATCGCTATGTAAGTAGAAACTTTTTAGGAGAAACTTTACACTTTCAACAAAACTTTGAGATGTTTGATATTACGCTAGGGCTGAAATCGATGGATTTCGAAAAGTCTACCGGTGACAATATATTGATTAAGCTGAAAACTTTACTTAATCAGTTCGGTGTTGATGATATTAATAACATTAAGTTTGTTACTGACCGCGGGTCGAATATTGTAAAGGCATTGAAAGATAAAACACGCCTAAGCTGTAGCTGCCATTTGTTAGCAAATATAAGTCGTTTGAAGAGACAATTGAGCTAACGGAAACATTGCAAACCTGTAAGAAAGTTGTTAAATACTTTAAGAAAGCAAACTTGCAACACAAATTGTCAACATCTTTAAAAAACTCATGCCCAACGCGTTGGAATTCAAACTATTCAATGCTTAAGTCAATAACAGACAATTGGGATGATGTAAATAAAATTCTTGCAGAAACTGGAGAGAATAAAAGAATTTTTAACTTAAATATATCAACGTTGACAGCCTTAATTGAACTTTGCAAAGATTTTGAAACTATTTTTAAAACACTACAAGTTTGTAGCTCACCGTCACTATACCTCGTTTTACCTTCAATTTACAAAATTAAATGTTTGTGTGCCCCAAGTGAGAATGATATTCCTGCCATTTCAGCATTAAAAGAAAAAATAATAAAATACTCAGATCTTTTTTGGGTACCTAACTTTTCAATTTGGCATCGAGTAGCATTCTTTTTATTTCCACCAGCTGTAAACAAGCAACCAAATGAAGTCAATAATTTAAAATAGTTTTGTGTTTCCCAAATTACTAATTTTGGTGACTGCTTTTCGACCCAAACTTCCTTCGAAAGTAAGGACTCATCCACAACTCCGTATATAATGGTTAATATGACTGATGACTTTGACTTAATGCTGTGGTGGCGCAATAATGAAAAATATTATCCTCGTTTATGCAAATTTGCTATGCACGTACTCAATACCGGCAAGCAGTGCTTCATCGGAACGTGTCTTTTCTTTAGCGGGTAATGTTCTTACAGAAAAGCGAAGCAGATTGGAACCGAAGTCATTGGACAGTTTATTGTTTTTAAATTCGATTTTAAAGAAATTTCCACAAAATAATAGCAATTTTAATATATAGCATGTAGATAAAGAATCAAAATTCAATCTTTATATAATAATTACCAAGTTATGTAAGTAACGGTACACAGTACATTATCTAACTAGGCAACACTGTCCTTTAACTTTTTGTCTGGTAATCAAAAATTGCATTTAGTTACTGAAAATGAAAAAGTAGATAATTGCAAAAAATACGAAATAAATAGTTTGAGAAAATCAGAAGTTGTATTAAAATTTTTACTTTTCCAGTTTAACTTCTAAAAAAATATGTCTATCTGAATATTGATGTTAAGCGTTCCTTTTACTTCATGCCCATAATTGTGCATGTAATAAGCTAGAAATGAATTCGTTTTTATTATTTTAAAAAACCTATTATGCACTAGCATTAAATTTGGTGTTTTCGTTAGCCTGAAATTAAATTTTTAAGTTCGAATTTATGAAAGTTATTGTTTCTTCTTAGTTATTATATTCCTTAAGTTTGAAATAATCTTTTTAATTTTGTACTGAATGTATGTTTATATTATTAAATAATATATGTCAATATGTACTATTAATTTTTTTAAGACGGAAAGAATGTTTCTTTGATAATAAATTGATTTTTTCGTAAAGAGTTTTTTTATTTATTTTTATTTTTAGTTTGCACACATTGGAAATAATTCGTTTATATATATATATATATATATATATATATATATATATATATATATAAAAAGAGTTTGTTATTGGAGTAGTAAAGTCCGATTTTCGATTTGTAAAGTTCGATTTTCAATTTGTAAAGTCCGGTCCTTGTATAAAAAAATTACCGTTATCTGTTTCAAATTTGCTTCAAATCCATTGCTATGTTTTAGAAGGACATAATTGGTACCCTTTGCCCGCCACAGGTCTTATTTTCCAAAAAATCGCCGACAATTTCACGTATCAGTCTTACAGCTATCTGCGTTCCATATATTATTTAGACCCGATGCTATGTTTTAGAATGACATATATATACTTCAATGTACGCCTCTGGTACTAAGTTTCCAAAAATATAACAATTATTTCACTTATCAGCTCCACACCTATCTGTCTTTTAAGTTTCATTCAAAAACGACGCTAGGTTTCAGAGTGACACAAATGTCCCTCGTTGTCCCGCCCCTTGCAGTTATTTTCAAAAATACACCATACATTTCAGTTTTCAGCATTACTTCTGTCTGTGTTATAACTTTCATAAAAATCCGAGGGTATTTTTCCGAGAGACATAAATGTCTTCTGTCTTCAAAATTTTATTAAAATACTTCGCTAAACTAACCATTTCACGTATCTGCCCTTAGTCTATCTGTGTTCCTTATTTCATTAAAATCCGACACTTTGCTTCAGAGGTATATAAATGATATTATTAAGAAAGAAAGTTCGTTAAGCCACTATCTTGTTTCAAAAAGTACCACATTATGCGCAATTTTGGTACTTAAGTACATTTTTTGTCCCATTATATCTACAAAAGTATTTATATATATATATATATATATATATATATATATATATATATATATATATATATATATGTTTAACTAATGGACTGGCATTTACAACATTAAATTTTAAAAGATTCAATGAATATAAAAAATATTTTTCTGTAAAAGTATTAAGAAAATAGGGATTAATTTAAACCAATTATTCAAAAAGTACCAAAATTTATTTTAGAGTTACCGATTTTACCCATTTTTGCCCTTTTTAACCTTTAAAGTACGAATTTTCAGAAATCTCTTTTTTGTGGATCTCTTCTAAAAAGTATTACTATTTCATATCCATATCCTAAAGATTCATAAAAAATCATAAGCATACATGTAAGAAGTGCATAAATAATGAAACACCACTTAATCATCAAAACGCCTAATATCGTCTAAAGTATGAAAAACATTAAGTGTGGTTGAAAATTAAATACCCAAATATATTAAATGTTAAAGCTGCGAATGTTGTTGTTACAAATTGTTTGTAGTATGATTGTCGTTCAAGTGGAATACAAAGACGTATCGAATATCAAAACAGAAAAAAACACAATACTCTGCTCTGAATGGGTGCGATGTTGTAGTTATTTTGTCTGTGCTCTTACTTATAATCAACTCAACAAATATACAAGTAAGAAAATTACTCTGTTTATTTTCATTCGTTAGGCTCGCTGCATACGAAAGACGAGTAGAAAAAAACAACGCATCTGTTTGAGCGGGTGTTTTTAGTATTCGGGTGTTGAAATGACATAGTAAACAGCAAGTGCACCCGCGAGTGTACAGGCTCGCCACAGCTCTCTGGTACGAAGACATATTCCGCCCCAACTAGAGAAAGGTTTATTTAATTTTCAAAAATAAAACACCAAGATGCGTATGAAGATTATATGTATATCATTTATTTCAACAAAGTTTTTTTTTATCTCTTATCGTTTTGGATTTGTTCAAAAATTAAAAACGAAAATTTTTTTTCGAAAATTCGTTCTTGTTTTTCATAGCGTAAAAATGCTAAAAGAAGAAGGGAAAAACAAATATTTTACATGTTAAATATTTTTCTGAAAACTACATATCTCAAGAACAATATAACATACAATTAATGACAATCGATTAAGAAACGTGGGTTTTATTTTCAATTTACCGGAGGTATCCAATATTGATCAAACATGCGTAATGCAGCCATGGAACTAAAAGACAAGGGAATTTTGCATAGCTCTTAAAATTAAAAATTTCTTTGTATGTAATTCATGAAACGGTTTCATCTGCAATGAAAAATTCAAATATGTTCTGCCAACAGAAATATTTAAAATAACGTTAAGGTTTTGCTAGTAAATAATGAATGATTGTTATTTCAGAAAAAGGATCCAAATAAAAAGTAGGCACATTTTGTTTAATTAATATTTCTTTTCAATTGGAGCTTCTCGACCAACAACAATCTTTAAGCATTCCTTATGATGGCTTTCTATTATAACGCTTCTCTATACGTAGCATATCTTGGTAAAATCTATCACCATGTTCATCTGATGCAGCACTAAAGTTTTCGTAAAAATATCTAGATGCGATTCCAAAAAAAGAACTTAAAGAGACATATAACATTTTTGGGCCTTATAGGTAGCAAGCAGCTCTTCAATGATTTCATGATAGTTTTCAGCTTGCCTAATTTGCAAAAAACTGGCTGACATTTCCGAAATCCGTCCGTGCTCTTTCATCCACATCGTTTAATTTCGTTCTAAAGGCTGTTTACTTCACTAGCTCTCCTATTTGTGGACCTATAAATATGCCTTCTTTTACTTTTGCATCGGCGATTCTAGAAATTCTGCTCTGAATGTATAGAAATCCCTTATCATCGTTGCTAATTGCTTTTCAAAATGTTTCATTAGGTCTAGCTTTATATGAAAAAGTGTTCGATGAATTCTTTGATGAAAAATTTGATCAAATACAGAGCACATTCTAATTTCGAAACCATAAAAAATTCCCTTGTCCGCTAATTCAATTACCTGGCCGTTACGCTATTGACATAGGTATGTAAAGTTGTCTGCATTACGCATATTTGATCAATATTGGGTACCCACGGTAAATTGAGAATAAAATCCTCATTTCACAAGCGGTTTTTTTACACGTTATTTTGTTTTTGAGGTATGTAGCTTTTATAAAAATGTTTTACGTTTGCGTTAGAAAAAAACAGTGTATTTTTGGAAAAACTTTGTTCGAATAAATAACATATAATTTTCCTACGCATCTTTTGGTATTTTATTTATGAAAATCGGGTAAGCCGTTCTCGAGTTAGGGTGGAATATGTCTTCGTAACTGCCAAATTTAGGGTAAAACATTTGCCACGCCCATAAAAAAATCTTGACCTAATGAAGAAAAACCGGAAACGGATTTGAATGTAGCGCATCAAAATCCACATAGATCACATAGTTTTATTGAATGGAGACAAAAAGTGATTTTTTTGCAGAGCAGTGTTATTTGTACGTATTTGATACCGAAATCATATCTAACTTAATATCTCGCGCATAAGGTATTAATTTTTTCGTATGTTTTGGAGCTTTTAATTATTTAAATTTTAGCGTAACTAGCTGTTCTATGTTTCATTTTATGATTTACAAGTTTTATTTTCCTGTAGCGTCTCCATTTGGCAAAACAAAACGTTGCAGATGGACCACAGCTGAAAAGAAGGCTATTTATTCTGTTTTTGGGGAGATAAAGAATTTAAAAAATCTTCCAAGTTTACAAGAATGCTTCAAAGCTATTCGTCAATCACCCGTCCTTTACAAGAGGACACCCCAGCAAATTAAAAGCTGGATAGACAATCAAAGAAGAAAAAGTAGGTTAATGATAATGTTTTCTAAAAGTATATGTAATCATAATATAACCTTTATTTCAGATACTGATTTGGATGCAACAGTTTAACACAATTCAGATGTTTGAAGATCTAGCGTGGCGCCCACATCGACATACTTATACATATCTAATACTACAATGAATTCAAAGCATTTATTACAAATATTAATGACTACAAGTACAAATACCTTAACTGAAATAATTGCAACTTAGAGGAGAAGGCAAAAGCCTTACAAACTGTATTGATCATAATAGAAACTGCAATTATGATATACAGTTAGCGAAGTAACTATATGTGCATAGGTTTTTTTTATAGATTTAGCTCTCTATATTTACATAATGCATTTAAGTGTAAAATTTAAGTTTCCGAAAATGTTGACAGATTCTGTGCACATTGTTTTTTTAAATTATTTTATAATTTTCTCTCTCAAAAGTACTGTTATCAGCAAGTGTTCTTTGTTATTACTTCATTGTCAAGTGAAATATTTATATGTGCAAAAAGAAAATATTATTTTATTTCAAATCTAGATAAACAAAATACATAAAAAGTTTTATATTTTTTAAAGCTAATATTTAGTATGAGCCCCTCTGTTAATTTGCACGCTAAGTATTCGTCGTGGCATTGAATCAATGAGGCGGCGCAGAATAACTTCGTCCAGTTTAGCCCACTCTTCTTGAATGGCATTCTTAAGTGATTTTAAGTTGTCAAACTGCCTTCCATTGTGGTAAACTGCATTCGATAATATGCCCCATAAGTTTTCAATAGGGTTTAAATCCGGACTGACCGCGGGCCACTTCATTACTGGGATATTTCGCTCTCCAAAAAATTTTTTTGTGTGTCTGGCATTATGTATGGGTGCATTATCCTGCTGAAATATCCAACTATCGCCATAATAAGAACATGCGAATTCAATGAGCTCAGAATCAAGCAGTTCTACGTATCGTTCGGCATTCATTTTGTTAGAAATAAAGCAAATATTGCTCTTGCCATGATATCCAAATGCGGCCCACAACATTAGCGATCCTCCTTGAAAGTTGCGTGCACATCGCGTTTGACGGGGAAGCCTTAAGTCTTGCCAACACATTTGGCAACCATCAGGGCCATCCAAATTAAATTTTTTCTCATCTGAAAAAATAACCGATTGCCATTCATCGTCCCAAAATTTGTGTGCTTCAGCGAATTCCATTCTAGCAACTTTATGCTTCTCCGATAGTTTTGGTTTTGGTAATCGTTTTTGATATAAAAGATGTTCACTGTTGCTTAATATTTGTTGAACTCTTCTTTTGGTTACATTTAAACCCAATTGGTGCTTTATCTGTCCAGCACTCATGTTTTTTGAAGCAGCTAGTCGCCGAATTTCCCTTTTGCCTCTATCGTCAACAATGGGCTTACGACCATTTCGTTTTGTACAACCATAATTATTTGGATTTTTTAAATAGTTTGTTATTGTGTTCCTATGTCTTTTAATCCTCTCCGATATTGTTTTAATATTTGAGCCAGTTTCAAGCAAAATTTTAATTTGAACCTGTTCGGATTCACTCAGTGAACAACCACGAGGCATATTTTTCTGTTTCACATGGTAAAATGTAATAATTAATTTTAATTAACACTAAATCGTTTTATTTACCTTTTTTGTTAATTTCACCGATTAGATCAATCTCTAACCCTTGCTCTTGCATGTTCAAATACTAATGCACATATAAATATTTCATGTAAAATCGTTATTTTTGTTACCATTGCACTAAATTTTTGTGACTAATTGCATTTTATGTTCTTTGTTGAACATACAAAATCATTTTGATGAATTATAAAACTTAGGGATTAGTTTTTAGCATATTCAATTAATAATTTAAATGAACTCAATCGTCGGAATTATTTCCTATAACATGTGTTTGACTATTTCACGCATCAAAAAATGTTTTTGTGATACATATTAGAATGCGAGTATGTTGGAGCTCACCAAATATCTCGTTCATTTAGAAACAGTACCTTACTATTGGTAAAGTATCGTATTATGTTATATTTGTATTTCCTGAAAACTATATCTAGTGAAATGTCCGTAATATTTTGTATGTATGTATATAATATATCAACATGTGTAATATATAGTTGAAGCTGTATTCGTTTATTTATATATGTAACCCATAACAAATTTGTAAAAGTTATAGTTTTTTCTTTCATAGAATTTTTAATATGCATGCGTAAGTCAGAGATATTTTAAATATTGTCTTTGGTAAAGATGTGTTATAAAAGCAAAAACAAGCTTTAAACAATATTTTTATTTCTGTTTATACAAATAGCGCTACGTTGCCATAATTTAGACAATTATATACAAAGATGAATGTGTATGTATGTAGTTTATGCACATATGAATATATTATTGATTGTTCCTTTAAAGAGATCTCAAATATATTATTAAAACCATTGATGTACTTGAAAATTAACCAGTTTTGAAAAAAAAAATTGTTAAATAAAGACATTTTCTATGTACGTACCAAGAATGATAAAATAAAGATTACGCCAACAAGCTGAAATAAAAATACTTTTCTGCGCATGACGGAGCTCTGACGTCACTCAACATGTGCTCTGATTGGCTAATAAAATTCAGTTGGAGAACTATTATGTTATTGTAAAAACATGACAGTGGGACAAATTGTTATTTTTCTACCAACATTTTTTGAAAGCAAACAAATTCTTTATAATAATTCCATATATAGATTTTCATTACTTTTAATACAATATTTCAATATTGCTGCAAATAAAATATAGTTTTCAAAAAGAACATTTTTTATAGAGAACAAACGTCTCAAGGCCTTCTCAAGATTAACGTTTGCAAAGCTTAATTTCTGAATACGACATGATAAATTTTTTATAATGACATCACACTGACTTTTTGCTATTTTCAGCCTAAAATTTTCCTTGAGAAGTGCATCTCTAAAAACGATTCAAATACATATTTGCTTAATGTTAAAAAATGTACATACATTTTCATTTCCAAAGTTTTATTGTAAGTTTGGAGGCCATCTTCTTTTTCAAGATCTTCAAGATCAGTCGGCCGTGGAGCATTTTCCGTGACCAATTTTTCTTCAAAACTATTCGAAATATCATTTTGTTTTTCAGTTTCACATAGTCTTTCATATACTTTTGCAACTTCAGTTTCATTAGCAGTTGTCGTTTCAATTTCAATAGCACTAGTGTCTAAAGAGGGAACTGCGTGGGATTTTTGCCTTAGTAATGTACTGCAAGAATTAATTTTGTTTTAACTTACCCATTTCAAATTTCAAGTTTCTTTCAAAATCCTCTTGCTTGAAATGTAAAGCACAAATTATTTCTTTATCCACATTTACAGGCTTCACTCTTTTGCAAAAGATTACCCATAACTTCCTTCGAGCTTCATCTTTTGGAAAATTGTAAAACGATTCAGCTTTTTGAAAACACAAACGTTTTATTAAAAATACTCAAAATATTAGGTTTTAACATAATATCTCACTTGTTTTTTTGCTGTTACTTTCTTTGCATTTGCCCACTGCACATCTCATATTTGCTCTCTTTCTTATCTCTTCACTTTATTTTGTTTTTTATTTTTCTTAGTTTTGCAGCTTTTAAACAACCAAATTTAAACACTTTTTTATAATTTTAATTATTTTAATATTTTTTATATGTATTTATTATAAAATATGACACGAAATTCGTTGTTTATTAAGCACCAATGAAATACTTTTTTTAAAACTCTCTGAGTAAATTAATTACAGGGCTGCCTACTTACATATTACAAAATACATAAATTTTTTGTAAGAAATTATAAATTTCTCATATGATACAGACTTGGTAACCTTTGCGAGGGGGCTACTACGTCATCAAACGGTAAATCATGCGCAAGGCGTAATCTTTATTTTATCATTCTTGGTACGTACGCACATGTAATATGAATTTTTTTCAAGCTGTCTGCAACAACCTATCTATCAATCATATGTATCAAACAATTATAAACGAATAAAAATTATAATATACTATATATAATATTATAGGTTATGTTTTATTTTAAAAATTATATTTAAATCGTTACTTCCTGTGTTTTATATTTCGCTTCGAAAGTAAAACTTATTTTCCAAATTTTATTGATTCTTCGGAATTTTAAAGTAATTTTTTGATTTTTATTTATTCCTTACAAAATAAGATATATCTTGATTATTGTTTATTGCTATTGTTTATTGCTTATTTTTTGAAACTTATATCTTATGGATTTAATAGCATGTATTTGTGCGTCTTTTAACAATTCCTCTTCGTAAAATCGCTATAAGAGAATGAATACATAAATAAAAATCATGATATAGCTTTTGTTTTCTTAAGAATATTGAATTATGCAATAATTATATATTCTTACCCGTGTGACTATATTTATATATAACAAAGCTGAGAAACGCGATTTAAATAGTTCTAAGAAGTCTGAATAAAGAAGATTTATGCCAAAAATGCAGATACGAGTCCATATGTACATATTTTCGTAGTAAATTTTCCTTAACTACATTTTTTCTAGCCTAAATAGAGAAACCTATCCTGACTAACATAAAAAGTGTGTCTTCAAATAGGTAAGGTTAGGATCCACAAGCCACCAGATTTGATTAAAAATGCCAGCATCATTGTGCCTATCAATAACCCGTTCGATTATGTTGATATTATAAGTTACATATATCACCTATACTATGAATGTCTTGATATAAAAACTTTTTAAGACTTCTACAACAATATCTATCTACCTGGTAAATATTTCATCACATTCTTCTGAGCTAGACTAAAACTCATTATCAGTGGTATAAAAAACTTCATCAAACTAAGAGATCCTTATTTAAATCAAAACGTTGTCAACAATTACTTAGTATTTTTAATCCACATATGGTGTAGAGAATTGAGACCATGATATATAACCTAAATATGTTCATAATTTTAACTGTAATTATATATAGTATATACCACCGCCCATAAACTATTATCTGATAAACAGTTATATATTTTTAAATAAACATTAAGGTGTTATTGACAAAGAAACAAATTTGTGTTCTTTAATTCCTTTATTATTTAAAAAAAAACTTTAAATTGTATTGCTCAGAAAATGTCTTTTGCTTTTTCAATTTCTAATACCGATGCACTTCTTTCAAATATGTATAAAATATTTATAGTTGGTTACTTTTGTGTACCAATATAGGTTCTTTTTTTATTTTTAGTTCCAATTTCATTCTTCCTGAAGCAAAAGTATTAAGTTTTACTTAAAAAAAATCCATAAACTAATAACCTATTTGATTACTTTCATGTTCAAAATAGTTTCAAACCCTGTAATCTTTTAAAATGTCAAATTTATTCTTTCTTAAATATAAAATACGTTTAATTCAAAATATATAATATTGTTAACTTTTTCCGCTACTTTTGTGTAAAAAAAGCAAATAGATTGCCCAACCCTGGAATCAAGTTCTGGATTTTTATACCAATTTAATTCTTTTTGACTTTCAAAAGAGGTTTAGCTCAAAAAAAAACCAAAGTCAAGAACTTTGTTATATACTTTTAAGTAGAAAAATTTCGATTTTCCAACGCTAATATCGAATTTTATATATTAAGTTGTTTTTCTGAATAGATAGCGCAACCCCGGATTCGAGTTCTGGATTTTTATACCAATTTAATTCTTCTCGACTTTCAAAAGAGGTTTAGCTCAAAAAAAGAACCAAAGTCAAGAACTTAGTTATATACTTTTAAGTAGAAAAATTTCGATTTTCCAACGCTAATATCGAATTTTATATGTTAAGTTGTTTTTCTGAAGTATAAAATAGATATAATACACTAAAAACCAAAACTAGCAACATATATGATTACTTTTGAGCAATAGAAAGTATTCGTTTGCCCAATCCTGGAATCGAGTTTTCGATATTGTTGTATTTGTAATAGCAATTATTCTTCTTAAAGTAATTCATAAACAATTTTTCATGCTTATAACATCGTTATTTGACATATTTCTATGGGATAATTGTTAAATAAGACGGTTATAGGCATGAACTATTTTTTATGAATTCCGCCTTAAAATTATATCATTACCAACAAATCAAGGTAAATGCAGTTTAAAAAATGCTAGTATGATCACACTGGTGCTTATACAACAAAAATTTACAGCTGACACATTAAATGGCGCCAGCTAATTACGTCAAATGGCGTTTAAAAAATAACATTATCGACGTGGTATGGCAACCCATTATACGGATATATTTATCTTAAAGTTGATATTTTATCCATTTAGATAAAGTCTATATACTTATGACAAAATAAAATAGAATTTATAAAAGTAGTGAAGTTATATGAAACAAAAATTTTAAAATTGAAAAATGTGTTTTCAAACTAACAAGTTTTTAAACTATGCGATTAATATGTGATTAGTTCAAAAACTGTTTTAAAAGTATGCAACTGTTTTCGTTTTATGCAACATGTAAAGTAAACGTTTTCAATCTATGCTTTGAGAATATATATATATATATATATATATATATATATATATATATATATATATATATATGTATTTATACATACATATATATATATATATATATATATATGTATTTATACATATATATATATATATATATATATATATATATATATATATATATGTATATATATATATATATATATATATATATGTATCTTTTTTTTAATAGATAATATATTTGTTTGAGTCTTGAGGTTAATTTATATTAATATTTGTTATTCTTCGACATTTCGCTAACCATCGGTTAGCTTCTTCAGGAAATTATTTAGTTTTGTCAAAAATTTTCTTTTCAATTAGTATATACAAAATTTTTTTTAAAAATTTTAAATATTAAAAAATACTAACTCTAAAATGTGTAAATATTTTAAATTAATACAATTTTATATATTAAAACATACTAAATCTAAAATGTATAATTATTATAAATTTTAAAAATATATAATAATATAATGAAAACCGATGTATGTGGATTAACTACAATTCTTTTAATGTTGTGTAATTAAATAAATATTATATATTAGTAAAATTTTAAATATTAAAACATACTAACTCTAAAATGTATAAATACTATAAATTTTAATTATATATAATAATATTATGAAACCGATCTGTGTGTTAGCTACAATTCTTTTAATGTTACGTAATTAATTGTAAACAAAATTATAAAAATGTTTTTTTTTTTTTTTTTTTTAATAGTTTTGTTGGAATTATTGAATAACTTCCTTAGCAAAAGTTTAATGATTTTATGCGAGCTTTAATTTTCTGATATATGGGTGGTGCATTAGGATGGTAGGAACTGAGATCTGGTGGGTAAATACTGCAAAAGGATATTTGAGGTCGATGACTATTGAAGCAAAACATTGTCCTCCTCGAGGCAAAAATATCGATGTATGACTCTTTGAGAACCGACTGAAAATGTAGAAGATATAACGAAATATGCATTTTAGCGATCCCTACTTTCGGCAAAAAAAGAAAAAAAATTTTTTCAAACAGCCTTGCAACAATGCTTTATATTTGCTTTAATAGACATATGTATACATTTTTTAATCGTCGTGAATTTTGTTTTAATGATATATTTTAAAACCGTATATTTTGTTTGAAATTACTTTTCTTGTAGCTATACGTAATTTATTGAAGCTTAAGAAAATAATTGAAGACGAGTTAAAAAATGGCCTGGTACCTACTAAGGTGACCCGTGCTATTTACGAAAGAATCATAAGCAAATACAACATAGATATGCAGGTGAATTCCTGGATTCAAAACAATAACAGAAATAGATGTTTGATGTTAAGAAATGTGAGTTTTTCATATGCCCAAAGCAATTTTAGCTAGGTTAGGTTAGGTTAGAGGGCCGTTGTCCCTAGCGGGACAATCCACTTGGGTCCGTCAATTCGGTCCCTTTGTGATGCCCTTAAGCAGAGGACCTCTTAAGGGATGTCCTCCACCGTTTCAAACCATCCTGTACCCCTGAGGAAGGATGATATCCCTGAAAGCTCCATGTTTGCCAGGCTGTCTAAGTCTGACAGGAATCGGGAGCCCAGCGCCGCTGCCCTTGCATTAGCGAGGGCAGGACACTGACACAGAAGATGGAGGACAGTTTCTTCCTCCTCCTCATCATTGCAGCTTCTGCAATAGTCGTTGTATATTAGACCCATCCTCCTAGCATTAGTCCCAAAGCTACAGTGTCCTGTCAGAACAGTCACCAGTTGACGCATGCGCGCCTTGTCAAATTTGAGAAGGTCGCGCGTTTTGCGCAGATCGTAATGGGGCCACGTGGCTCTTGCCACGAGACAGTTGGCCACACTATCCCACCTAAGTTGAGCTAGTTTGTATGATTCGCTTTGAATCAGAGACTTGCATCGCGCTAATGGAATGCCAGTGAAGTGACTGATCATTGAACTGTTCAATTCAGTCCCTTGTCTGGCAATCTCATCCGCAGTATGGTTGCCTGGACATCCAGAATGCCCTGGCACCCAAACCAGTGTCACCCTCGAATGTCTCGCTATCTCGTTGATAGACAGTCGGCATTCGACCACAGTTTTTGATGTACTGTACACACCACTAATAGCAGAGATGGCTGCCTTGCTATCGGTAACAATGAAGATATCATTCGATATCCTATAGTACCTTAGCCACCTCGCTGCCCGAGTTATAGCAGAGATTTCGGCCTGTAAGACAGTACAACCGTCCTGGAGCCGGAATGGAGATCTAACATTGAAGTTCTCCACATAGAAGCCTCCGCCCGTTCTTATTCCCCTTTTGGATCCGTCAGTGAAAACTCTAACTGAATCCTCGGGAAAGGAAAGCCTGTCCACCTGTTCCCTGTCAACGACAATGGAACGGAAAAGTCCACCAAAGAAGGGTCTTGGTACACAGTAGTCAATGTTGGGATGGATTTCCGAGTGCTCTCTTAAAATCCTAGCATGCCCATAGTCAGTCCTAGTCCATGGACATACTGTATTCAACCTGACCGCTGAGAATAGAGCCTGTTGTCTGGCCAGAATGTCAACCGGGAGCCAGTTTAGCATTGCAAAAATTGCTCCCGTTGGTGTAGATCGTAGTGCGCCTGTCATCAGTCTCGCTACGACCCGAAAGACTTTTTCAAAGGTCCTGCGATGAGCCTGCTTGTCCATCGCATTCCACCAAACCAATACCCCGTAAAAGAGTACTGGTTTAATAACAGCCTCAAGGATCCAATTGATCCCCTTAGGGTTGATACCCCATTTGAGGCCTACTGCCCTTTTGCATGTATAAATAGCCACTAAGGCCCTTTCCGCTTTCGCCTGTATGTTCTGATTCCATGATAGCTTACTATCCAGAATCACACCCAGGTACTTGGCGGTTTTAGATAGTTCCAAGGAGGTGCCGTTAAGCTTTGGGTGTATAAAGCTATCGGTCTTGTACCTCCTAGTGAAGAGCACCAACTCAGTCCTGGCTGGGTTGATGCCGAGCCCAGAGCTGACGCTCCACCTACTCAGCAGAGCCAGCGCAGACTCCATACACTGAGATATGGTATCCAAGTGCTTACCCGATATCGCCACCGCTACGTCATCCGCGTACGCGACAGTCATAATCTGTCTGCGTTCTAGACTTAGCAAAAGCGAATTAATGGTCAGGTTCCACAACAGAGGTGACAGAACACCTCCCTGTGGAGTGCCCCGATAGACTGCCCTATACTCAGTGACATCCCCAATCGAGGCCCTGACTACCCTGAAAGTTAGTAAGTTTCTAACAAACCGGCATAAATTGTCATCAATCCCTACCGCTGCCATCCCATTGATAATGAAATCGGGGTTGACATAGTTGAAAGCACCCAACATAGATATGCAGGTGAATTCCTGGATTCAAAACAATAACAGAAATAGATGTTTGATGTTAAGAAATGTGAGTTTTTCATATGCCCAAAGCAATTTTAGCTACGTTGTAATAAAAATATTTTAGATAAAAAGATGCGCTCTTCGAAAACAAGTTAACAGTGATGTTTCTGAAGACGCACCTTCATTAACAACGCATAACAGGACTCTTAATGAAGATCAGGAAAATGCTATAGAAGTTTTACTAAGTCTTGAGGGTACCGCCAAAGAAAATATGACCGAAGAAACAGCTTTGCATCAAGAAGATGTTGAAAAAATGGTAATCAGTAAAGGGCAAATTTCTTTTACTGACAACATGCCCCTAGAAGAGATGGACTTATTTTTAAACGCAGATGAAATGTCTGCCTTAGAGGCATTGTTAAACCTCAATGATGACAACGATAATTTTGAAACATTGTTAACCCTTGATGGCACCCACACGATTTTAGAGGCAGAGACAAACATGATGTGTGACTTGGTAACAGCATAACTCTTGCTATATTCGTATATATTTTTTTACATTAATTTTCTCTTTCAGGAAAGCAAGAATGAAATTTAAAAAAAATGGTGAAGAAAAAGGTAATTATTATAAATTCAAAACAACTGTAAAATTATATTTTTCATCAATAACTTTAATGAAATAAAATTATCATACTTCCTTTCTCTTCAGCTCAACAATGCGAGAAAATATCATTTGTACGTATTGAAGGCATTCTGAGCAATTTCATCACTGAATTCAAAGGTATGTTTGAAAGTTTCTTAGAAAAATTTGGCAGTAATGATACCGGAATGCTGAATCTATTTCAGTTAAAAGGAATACCGTTTTAAATAAAAGTTTAGAAAATATTTCAAATAAAGGTATTCTTGGCGATAAAGTAGGAAATGCTATATATATATATATATATATATATATATATATATATATATATGTATATAAAAAACGCTGATTCTGCATTGCCCAGTAATGTAGAATCTATTTCGGTTAAAAGTGGTACCATAAGTGATGTTTTAAATAAAAATAACATCGATTCTGCATTATGCAATACTTTAGAATCAATTTCAAATACAAGTAATACTGTTTTAAAAGAAATTTTTGGAAATATTTCAAATAACGGTGATGTTAACGATCAAATAAATAGTGCTTTAGATAAAAATAACGCTGATTGTGGATTATGCAATAATATAGAAACGATTTCAACGGGAAGTGATGGTAATATTACCGTTGTTTGTTCGGAAAATGTTAAGGATGGTAATGCAACACATATAAATGAATCTGCGGAAAATTTGGTTTCTAATAACAGCGCTACCCTAGGACCTTTCGAAATATTCGATGTTAGTGTAAAACTCACAAAATTCAAAACTTATAGAAAGTCACCTAACCAACACGATAAAGTAAGTAGGAATGTCGTACGGTTGAAAGGTGAAGCAAAAACTATATCGAGAAAATTTGGAAAAAAGGTACTGGACTCCTTATTTATAATCAATCCCGATGAAGTATTCAATGCCCAAGATGACAAGGTGCTAAAATTAACTAAAAATAAATTTGTAATAGACGTCGTTCGGCAAGAATATTTAAAAATTAACAACGCGTCATTATATCTTTCTACAGCACATCAAAAACAGCATCGGAGATATTATATGGATACTGCAATTTTAAAGATTGTTGCAAATATAGATTCAGAATAGATCCTGATGGAGAGGTTACAGTTCACCGATGCGGTTAAATACTACATGCAAAGGGCGAAAAACGAGTAGCACAAATGAGAGGTGTAACCCGTAAGATAGTCAAAAAAGATTTGAAAGCAAATATAGCTTATCTTTATAGCAAAGATCAAATTCTCAAAGTAGCGAACGATATTTCCAAGACTGGAAACCTGCAAAATGTGCCAAACTTGGCTACTTTGCGAAAATGTAAATCTGAAATAAACTCAGATAGATGGTTACACCCAGATCCCTTTTATGAAGTTTTCCTAATGCAACAGCAAATGTATAAGGACTACATTCGACATGTAGCATCTCCTCTAACAATATATTGTTGGGGTAAGGCAACTTTTATTACATGTACGACTAATCCTCAAATATTGAAAGATGCTTGCTTCACTATACATTTCGATGCATCAGGACAAAGTGTGCGTCAAATTGAATGCGCGGAGAAGCGGGTATTAATATACAAAATTGTAATCAGAGTTAAAAAGCACAAAATGGTTATTCCTATTGTAACTGCCATTCTTTCACGCCATACTCTTAGTGACATATGTGGAATTTTGGACAAACTAAAGCTATATTGCATTGAAAATAAGTTCAAGTGGCCATTCTTTCAAAGAGTGTGCACGGATGTGAGTTATGCTCTATTTGGAGCGGTATTAAAATGCTGCAATGATGAAAATATTGCAGATTATCTGCTGAGCTGCTTTCGCCACCTGTAAAACCCAAGCTGGGGTGCTGTTGGCTGAAGTAGTAGAACACGAGACTATGAAGCGGAAGGTCGTGAGTTCGAGCCCGCGCTGAGTCATGAAATATTGTGTTAAATTCTTCTGATCAGCGTTAGTGCGTCGTTGTGTTAGTTGTTAGGAGCCTGTTTCAATGATGAAGGCATAGTCACATACTTACTAAAAGCAGAGTAACAGCATTTACCTTGCTCGGCCCTGTAGCAAAAATTGGCCGGCGAAGTAAAAAGGTTGAAATAGCTACAAAAAAAAAAAACTTTATCTTCTCATCTTTCTCAATCTGTCCCCTCAATACTATCTCCTCGTTTTCAGTTCCGGCGCAATGCATTGCATACATGGGGGTCACCCCCTGAATGCTGGTCCAAGATAAAAAAAAGCCAAATGTCGTTGTGCAGTGGTGCAAAGCCTATTATATAAAAATAGTTTGTAAAGACTTGAATAGTAAATGTTTGTTGTACTTCTCTGTTCAAAAAAAAATTATTTATATAGAAATAGTTTTAATGCTTTAATAACAAGCAGTTTAGATTGCTATGAAACAGAAGCCAATAGTCAAAATCTGGATACTGATGAAATGAAGCACTTAGAATCTATTGCTTCCCGAAGTCCGTTCAAAATAATATTCTTGAAACTATGTGATGAAGGCACAAGGGAAATGAAACAATCAAACATAAAAGGTGAAGTATACGAATATAAAAATGAGGATATGTGCAACTTCATTATAAAAAAATATTGCCCATTTTTGCCAATGTGGACAAATATCATGGGTATTTTAATAGATTCTTCCGGAAATCACGTCAGTAATGCACCAGTTGAATTTAGCTTTTTCCTACAGAAGCATATTCTTTTAAAGCAAAAATCAATTCGACCAGGTGATTTTAAAAGAATTGGCCGGAAAGATAACATAAGCTCTTTAAAAGATCTAAAATACCGGTACAACATTTTTGATGATATAAGAACTGAAGCTTAGATCGAACAAAGTCAGATTTGAGTCAGACAGAATATATAAGTACTCTTGGAACTAACACAGATCACGACTATTCTATATTAGCAAAATATCGGGAAATTGGATTATCAGAAGACATCCAGCCAGAAGAGAGTTGGAATAAGAAAGATCCAAGAAAACGTAAAGCCATAAATCCAAAGCAGTTATTGAATGCCAAAAAAAACTAAAAAGTTTGTGAAGCACACAGAAAATGTCTTGGACATTATTAAAATGTAGCTGGATGATCTAACAAATAAATCATCCATAAAAAAACAACACACGTATTGTGAGCCAAGTTGTTCTTCACGAAATAAGATGTAACAAACTGTTTATTATTTGTTTCGTTGTAAAGATTTATTTACATCCGTTTATCCAAGTCTCAAGCAACTGCAAATCGGATCTTACAACTTCTTCGATAAAGAGGATTGGTATTCCCTAAAAAATAATAGACTTTTGACGAATCTTATTCTAGATTGTGATATTTTATGTGATATTAAAGCAAGTTCGAAAAACGTTTTAAGTTTACCTTGTCAAATAGATTACATTAACTTTGACCGTGTAAAAAATCTCATTTCGCTTAAACCTGGCATGCTTTTCATTCCAGTTCTGCGAAAAGCACATTTTAATTTATGTGTTTTGAAAGAAAAAACAAAAGAATTTCAGCAGTATTCACAAAAAATAAAGTAGACTTGATCAACACTTTAAAATAAATTTTCTATGAAATTTTTACTTTAAAGCACGTTTGAAGTACACATTAATTTTTGTGAATACAGCAGTTTGTTTTTATTGATTCATTTAATGATCATAATGGTAAGATTTACTATGAAGATTTTGTTAAAAATATTTTCATAACTGAATCGTAGAAATTTATTGAAATTTCAGAGAGAACAAAGCAGAAAGATTCTGTGAGCTGTGGTGCTTTCGTCATTATGTATGTTATTAGTTTTATAAACGAAAAACCTATAACTAACTTATATTCTCTCAATAAGTTTCGAGAAATCATTAAAAACATGATTTTTAAACATGCTGATAGCCGCTCTTACTTTTGCTGTCACTGTGGCAATTCTAAAACCAAAAAAAATTAAATGTACTATTTACACTTATTATGTTTGTGAAAGCTGCATAAAACATAAATACTCTAATTCTTTCACTACATGTAAAATATGTACTGACAATATTTTTAAGTAAAGAAGTGTGTTTGAAATGCCGCAAAAAGCCATAAAAAATTATTTTATTGACTTGTTTGTGTTTATTAAAATATACCAATGAGTATGAGTGAAAAATCGCACTTCTTTTCAAAGCACTCCATGATTTAAAATAGGTGTATATGGCTATACTGCATGATTTAAAATAGGTGTATATGATATGATTATAAATTATTTGCCTTAGGCTCAAGTAGTATATTGGTTATATACTTTATAGAATTATGTAAACAATAGTTTAGGCCTATTGGGGAAGCCATCCATTACAAAAAATGGCAACAATTGCAAACAAAAGTTTATAATAAATTTAAAAAAGAAATTCTATTAGTGATTGTAATCCAAATTAATAATTAAAATAGATACGAATTTTCATTAAAGAAATATTTGATGTATTGGGAGTTTATTATCATCTCTAAGGGTAAGCCGACATTACACATAAATATGTACATAAAATTGATTGGTAACATTTTACTTTTTCTTTGAATGTGATATTTTTTGTTTTTGTTTTTTTTTATATATTTTACTCTTCTCTTTAAATAGTTTTTAACAAATTATTTTTATTAAGAATAAATATACATATATACATTGTTTATTTGCTTGCACAAATAGGTTTTTAACAATTTATTTTCATTAAAAATATACATCTCTAATTTGCTTGAATTATTTGTTTTTAGTTGAATGGTGTGTATTTTTCTTTACCTTAGCTTAAATAATATTTACTAAATTAATAGACTAATAAAACTCACTATTGAAAGTATTGCTCTTTGATTTTTAGTTGTAAAACTGCGTTCTATATTTGCTCCTTCATTAATCAAGTTCAAATTATAGTAATTCAAAATTGAAGAGCAATACAGTTAATTATGATATTTGATGTAACAAAATTTTCTCGTTCTACATATATCCGTAAATATTTAAAATTTTCTGACGCGCAGAGTGTCTTCGAATTTTACGCGTTAATTCAAAATCAAAACGGTTGTATGCATGTAGGCGGCATTTTTCAGAGAAGTTTATTTTTGGGAATATGATTTCAAAATTTGCTGTACCAAACATCCGGAACCAGGCGAGGATATAGTTTCAAATTTGGCGCCAGTTCCAATTTTTAAATACTTACAGAAAAATGGGAAAATTTCCGAGAGGTTCAATACATTAGATAACGTAGATGTAGGGATAAATTACGATTTAATAGGTGATTCAATAGGTAATGACATGATTGACGATTCAATAGGTAATGACGTGATTGACAAGTACATAGCTGACTTAAGTTCTAAACACATAGACGACAGCAGACTTCACAACTTCACGGCTTCAAATGCTGCCAACTTCAATTGCTGCTATGAAGTCAGCTTCATAATTATTTTGAAGACAGCAACAACATAACAACAGGGATGCCGCATGTATGTATATTGTATAATGAACAAAATTAAAGTTATTGACAAAAAATTTAATAATATCATGAAAAACTTTAAAAACACATAAATTTATTTCTATATTGTATATTTGTAATGTTCTTTTATGTTTAATATTAAAAAAAACGTTATTCTTATTTTTACTAATTTATATACATAATGGCAACACTATATTTGTTTATTGCTGCCCGTCAAAATAGAAAATAGCCTAAGTTGGCAGCAGCAGCAAATGCTGTTGTGCAGTCCTGCTGATGTGCTGCCCTCAAAATAATCATTTTCATTTATACACATGGATTTTATTTTTGACATATTGCTGCTTGCTGTCTGCTGTCGTCTATGTGTTTAGAGCTTTAGTGGTAGATGATAAACAGAGCAGACAATTGTTAATCAAATAAGTCAACCTACTCTACTAAATTAAAAGCATTACGAACTTCTCTAGACCATTACAGGACACTATATTTAGGAGAAAGAATGAAATCTGAATTGAAGGGTGCTAACGTTAGTTTATCGAAATAACTAGAAGTATACAAACAAAAAGTTGAAAAATTGGAATTCGAAATAAAAACTGATATGTCCTCCATAATTTCAAATCCTTTGTCGGTGCGTTTAGAAAACAATTTAATCAACTACAACCGAGCATCTAAAAATCGCCGTTATAGTATCGGTTTAAAGTTAATTGCGCTGGCGGTATAATTTTTATCTGCTTTAGTTTATCGTTATTTATAAAATGATTAGATTGGCCTGATGTCGTTTTGTTAAGGACTAGCCAAAAACTTCGGGAAATTTAAATGGTACTTTAAAAACTTTAAAAGTTCGTGCGCGTGATTTTAAGGAGGAAGAAAAATACATCAGTGTATCTTGTGACGAAATGTCTTTGAAAACCTTTCTGGAAAAAGTTCATTGACAAAATAATAGGTTTACAGGATTTCGGGGACGACAATCGTTTACGAAGTTCAGTAACCGGGGCTATGGTGACAATGGCAAGCGGTATAAGTGGCAACAGTTGGTCGCAAGCAGTGTCATACTTTTTTGTACATGGAAGTTGTAAAGATAGTGTAATGAAAATATATATTTTCGGGGCAGTATGTAAATAACAGTCAATAGGATTGAATCCTTGCCAATTCGTTTGCGACCAAGCTTCCAATTTTATAAATTTTTCAAAATTTATAGGAGTTAGTGAACAGCCGCCTTATTTTAAAGTAAAAGGTACAAGAATATTCTTCATGCACGATAGTCCCCATTTGTTAAAAAGTGCTCGAAATTGCCTTCCTAACTTCGATCACAAAAAATAATTTAACAATAAATTAATGTCATGGAAATATGTTATTTACTTTCACAGTAGGGACTCTCATTCTTTGAAATGTGCTCCTAAATTAAGTATGACTCACATAAACCATAATAATTTTCAACGCATGAGTGTTGACTTAGTAGCTCAGGTTTTAAGCCGGACCGTAGCTGGAGGTATGCGCACATTGCAGGCTTCTGGTAAATTAGATTCCAATTAAGTAGGCACATTTTTAATTACGGCCGAGTATTTAGAATATTTTAATTCGTGCAGATAGCGTTATTTTTAGTAACTCAATTGACCAATTAGAACTTTTGCGACTGTCCTCCAAAAAAACTTAGAACTTTTAATATAATAGATGAAAAGGGCAATGACATAACCAGGATTTTTAAATTCATTATAGGTTGGCTTACAAATATTTCTGCCTTAAAAGGTGTTTGGATATATCTAAGACAAGAAGGGTTTCTAGATTTAGGACACGCAGGGCCACCACTGGAACACTTTTTTAGACAGATTCGGAAAGGGCGTAGAAACTCTGTTCGAATAACTTGAAGAAATTTTTCCAGCTCTTTCCAAAAACGGTGGGGTCTGCATTACGTTAATGTTGGCGTAAATGGAAACTGTAAGGGCGTTTTCGCAGAAAACCAAATACTAGACTTTTCAATTGTATATGCTGCTTATAGCTTTGACAAAAATAATACTCAATGGGATGAATTTCATGCTTTGCCATATCCGTTATAGAAACTAACTTTCACGATGAAAGTATTGACTGGCATAAAGTTTAGTATTAGAAAGAAATGATTTTGTTTATACATGTGTATTACAAGGTGCATCAAATGCACTTCTTCCTTGCCTATAAAAGCGCAATTACTTTAATCTATTGAAGCAAAAAATTAAATCCGGAACTAAATTTCAAAAAGAGAGATACAAATTTATTTATTAAACACGCATAAAAATTTTGGTTTGAAATTATATTCCTTCCGCTTTGCATTGAAGTGTGTAGGAGCAAAGTATATTTTAATTCCAATGAAGAGATATAAAATGTAATCATGTTTTACTACGTTACAACATAAATAAGACTTCTCTTTGATAAGTTCTTTGAAAAGTATTTCCCGTATACTCTGTCGAAAACAGTTTTGATTAAGCAAATCATAAGATTTATTTTCTAGCATTTTAAAATAGTCAACGAAATCTTCCGAGGGTTTTGTTAAATGACGTTCATCGAATTGTTTGTGGTATGTAAAATAATAGTCATTGAGTACATCTTCGTCACTTTGAAAATTAGGTAAGGGGGAACTGCATTTGATGCAACTTGTAATACAAAGACTCAGAAGCATTTCTTTCAAATACTAAATTCTCTGTCTTATCAAACTTTCATCGTGAAAAATGGAAAAATTTCTTGATGTTATTTGAACAAAGTTTCCACACCCTATTCGAATCCGTCTAAGAAAGTGTTCCAAGTGTTAAGGCAGAAATATTAGCAAGCCAACCTGTAATGAATTTAAAAATCCTGGTTATGTCATTGCCCTTTTCTACTATTATGTTAAAAGTTCCTAAGTTTTATGGAGGACAGTCGCAAAAGATCTAATTGGTTAATTGAGTTACTAAAAGTAACGCTTTCTGCACGACTATTAGATATGTGAAAAAAGTTACTAAAAAATTCTAAATAGCCGGCCGTATTTAATATGTGCCTAGTTTATTGGAATCTAATTTACCAGAAACCTGCAATGTGCGCATACCTTTCGCTACTATCCGGATTAAAGCCTGAGCTGCTGAGTCAATTCTCATTCGTTGAAAGTTAATATTGTTAATGTGATCCATACTTAATTTAGGACTAAATTTAGGGGAATTAGAATCCCTATTGTGAAAGTGAATAACATATTTCTATGACACTAATTTATTATTAAAATATATTTTGGGATAGAAGTTAAGAAGGCAATTTCGAGCACTTTTTAACAAATGGGGACTATTGTGCATGAAGAATATTCTTGTACTTTTTACTTCAAAATAAGGCCGCTGCTCACTAACTCCTATCAATATAGAAAAAATTATAAAATTGGAAGCTTGGTCGCAAACAAATTGGCAAGGATTCAATCCTATTGACTGTTATATAGATATTGCCTCGAAAATATATCTTTTCATTGCACTATCTTTACAACTGCAATGTACAAAAAAGTATGACACTGCTTGCGACCAACTCTTGCCACCTATACTGCTTGCCATTGTAACCATAGCCCCAGTTACTAAATTTCGTAAACGATTTTCGTCCCCGAAATCCTGCAAACCTATTATTTTGTCAATGAACCTTTTTCCAGAAAGGTTTTCAAAGACATTTCGTCACAAGATACAATTATGTATTTTTGTTCCTCCTTAATATCACGCGCACGAACTTTTAAAGTTTTAAAAGTACCATTTAAGTTTCCCGAAGTTTTTGACTAGTCCCTAACAAAACGACGTAAAGTTCTTACATCAGGCCAATCTAATAATTTTATAAATAAGGATAAACTAAATCAAATAAAATATATATACATACATATATATATATATATATATATATATATATATATATATATATATATATATATCCCCGCAAGGGTATCTTCTTATGAGGATAACGGGATTGACGTCCCCGCGGACCCTGAGTTATCACAGGTCTGAGGGAATTCTAGATAGAAACCCTTAAAAGACTTGTGATTCCACACCGCTGAAAAGCATTAAGACCAAGTCCAGTACGGTCTTAATTATGGCATATCTGGACATACGAGAATGAATTTTTAGAACCCTGGGCTGGTGGTTGTGGTATTCTGGGACCTGAGTATGTAGGGGTGAAATTTTACAGAAATGGCTCTCAGGCTAATGCCACAACTGCCTCCGTCCTATTAAAACTTGGCAAGTCTCAAAGTACGTTTGAAGTTCGTCATCATTAAGTTGATGGTGCAGGTTCGGATGTTCTTCCCCGGTTAGCACGGATCTGGCTCTGGCGAGAAGATCCATAAGACTTTTTCGTCAACCCTCGCATGGACCTCACTGCTTGCAAAGGGACCCATGGGATCTTAACGTGACTGCACATCGAACGAAAATAGCGGCTTTGAGTTTGGACCCACTAGAATGAACACTATTAATATAAATAAAAATAGAGGTAATAGACATGATGGGTTAAACATGGTAGACAGCGAAAACCGACAGGAAGTCGGTGATCATGAGATCACCCCCTTCAGGAGTTAGAAGTGGAGATAATCTCTTTTCCAATAGCGTTGCTAATAGTAGTGAGGTAAGCAGCAGTAGTTTGGGGAAATTAGGAGATAAGATTTCGAAGTTGTTAGACTTCTTAAAGTCGCGTTCGAACGTGCATAAAGATATTGTGATGATGTCGCGGGAGATACAGGCGTTGTATATGCAAGTAGCGGATGAGCTGAGCAGCAGACCTGTTAGTGACAAGAAGTCACAAATTCATAAGGAGACGCAGACGGAAGAACCGTCAAGGCCAACCTTTGTGCTAAACGCAACCCCAAAGCGCAAAAGAGATCCAAGCACTCTTAGCCCAAAGGGGAACAAATCTAAGAAGAAGAAGGGTGTAACCCCCAATAGGAATAGCGGAAATCATACACCCAGTGAGGCAGGCAGAAGTACGGCTGGGAAACCAGGCGTGAATGCTAAAGATCCTGGCTGGGTTAAAGTCCATACCAGAGTTAGAAGTAGAAAGAAGACAGTAAGACCAGATGCTTTGGTAATTAAAACGTGCGGGGATGCTTCCTATGCTGATATCCTCAGACAAGTGAAGAAAGACCCAAAGTTGAATAATCTGGGCCAAAATGTGAGGAACATTAGGAAGACTGGTAAGGGTGAATTGTTGTTGGAGTTGAATAAACCCGCGCACCAGGATACAAGTGAATTCAGGTCGACAGTAGAATCGGTACTAGGTCAGGTCGCCGAAGTAAGGGCAATATCCCATGAGGTTAGAGTCGAGATTAGGGATATAGATGAGGTAACATCTAAGGAGGACGTTTATGAAGCCCTCATAAAAGCATCCGACGATTTGAAATCTCTGCAGCCTGCTGCAATTAAATCGTTGAGGAGAGCGTATGGAGGAACACAAACTGCCACCATTGGCGTAAGTGCTGCCATAGCTAGCCGTCTTGTGCAGATGGCGAAGATACGCATTGGTTGGGTCGTCTGCCGAATACGCGAGAAGGCAACGCCGATAAGGTGCTTTAGATGCCTAGATTATGGACATAGGGCCGCAAATTGTAAGGGAAAGGACCTTTCTAATAATTGCTTACGGTGTGGCGAAACCGGCCACAAAATTGGAACGTGCTCCAAAAAACCGTCGTGTTTGCTTTGTAGGAATGCAACAGACACCGCTAGTGATCATGTCACCGGAGGTGTAGTTTGTCCGTACTACAAAAAGGCGCTACAGAAACTTAAGGTTTAAAACCAAACTTAAGACATCAAAATGCGTATATTACAGTTAAATCTCAACCATTGCCAGGCAGCACAAGAGCTTCTTAAGCAAAGCGTTCGGGATTTAAATGTAGACGTCGCTGTGCTGAGTGAGCCATATAGGACCATGGGATCTGTAAATTGGGTTTCTGATAACACGGATACATCGGCGATATGGAACACCAGCACCTTAACACTACGGGATAGAATAACATCACAATGTGGGTATGCCCGAGCCACTATCTCTGGTATCACATTGTACAGCTGCTATATTCCCCCTAGGTATTCTATAGAGGACTTTCGAAGCATAGTTGATAATATAGTAACAGATGCAGCCACCAAGAACCCAGTCATAATAGCAGGTGACTTTAATGCGTGGGCTGTTGAATGGGGCTGCCCCTTGACGAATGCAAGAGGTAGAGTGCTCTTGGAAGCCTTTTCTGCATTGAGCGTTGTACTCATGAATAATGGGGTTGAACAAACTTTCAGACGAGGTGATGCTGGTTCGGTAATTGACATTACGTTTGCCAGTAGCAGCATCACAAGCCAGGTGAACTGGAGAATATCTGACATTTATACTCATAGCGATCATAGCGCTATAATCATAGATGTACAAGATGAACAGCACCATGTGGCTGTACAAGCACGAGACTTGACAGGCTGGAAGATAAATACCTTTGATAAGGATATCTTCG
The DNA here is from genome assembly GCA_951800035.1 of Linnaemya tessellans. NCBI lineage: Eukaryota > Metazoa > Arthropoda > Insecta > Diptera > Tachinidae > Linnaemya > Linnaemya tessellans. The sequence goes on along the minus strand of OX637533.1, from coordinate 38,468,823 downwards.
CAGCTTGTATGGAGAACATGCAACTGAATGGTTCGGCTGAAGATATGGCAGAACAATTAGTGAGCCATATCACGAGTGCGTGTAATGTGAGCATGACGAAGCGTAAAAGGTCACCAAATAAGCCTCCAGTTTACTGGTGGAATGGTGAAATTGCTAGGTTGCGTTCGGAGTTCATAACCTCCCGAAGGCAGTATACAAGGACGCGAGGTAGTCTAGAGAACAGTGTACACCATCAAATATATAAGGATAAAAGGAAAGCGTTGAAGATTGCAATACGTAGGAGTAAGCGCAGCTGTTTCCTTAATATGTGTGAGGAATTAGATGGTAATCCTTGGGGCCTTGCATATAAACTGGTAACCAAGAGACTTAAATGTCTTGGTCCATCGCCGCCAAGAGAGGAGCCTATTCTCAGGGGAATTGTAGATCATCTCTTTCCCCAACAGGAAATTCCTACGTGGCAAAACAGCTATTCGGCTGCATTTTCCGATATTCCTCCGGTTACGATTTCCGAGATAGAAGGCGCTGTCTCGAAATTTAAAGACAATAAGGCACCAGGCTTAGATTGTATTCCAATTATGGTGCTAAAAGAAGCTGTCAAACTCAACCCTGAGTACTTCTTGAAGGTAATAAGCGCATGCTTGAGCCAGGGAATTTTTCCAACAATGTGGAAAAGACAAAAGCTGGTACTGTTACCCAAGGATAATAAGCCGCTAGACGACCCCTCCTCTTATCGTCCACTGTGTATGATAGATACGAGTGGGAAACTGCTAGAAAGTATAATCTGTAGAAGATTGGAAGGCTGTGTTGAAGCTAAGAATGGTTTATCAAATAACCAATATGGCTTCAGGAAAGCAAGATCAACAGTGGATGCTATCAAGGTTGTAGTAGAAACTGCTGCTAGGGCTATCCAAGGGGAGCGGTGGAGAAATGGAACTAAGGAGTATTGTGTAGTCGTAACCCTAGACGTAAAGAACGCCTTCAACACGGCAAACTGGGGACGTATTGTTGAAGCCTTGGCA